>CM028377.1:181222312-181407774 GCA_013146195.2 Codonopsis lanceolata
GAAAGAAAGGTCCCAAAGGATTTCAAGACTTATACATCCATCCCATGCACTTCTATGTATGACATACAATGCTCTCTCTATCCCAATGACTTGTAGCTAAGATTATGCTAACACAGTGAGCTTTAGGGGCGAATAATAATGAACATGAAGTGTTTGATCAATTTCATATGACTCAACTGCGGTTAAAACAACATAAGCATTGGCAAGAAGATCATTAGGTCTTTATTTAGCTTGTAATGTAAGGCCAAGGTTGGTATGAAAGTTGGAATTCAAAGTGAGAGAGTAAGACTACCCTTTATCCTCATACTTCCAAGCAAGGAAGTTTTCCTATTTAGGCTAGGACACCAAACACAAGTGGGGGTGCTTTTGTTACTTTTCGGTTTTCTTCTTTCCCCCAAACTTGTTTTGGGCAATAATACTTCTAAAAATATCACATCATTCTTATCGGCATGATTTTCTAACATATTTTCTCTTGAAAGCTATGCTTCCATTTGAATCTTTGTTACACTCTTCTTCTTCGTTTCATTTTCGTCGATACATAATTTTCTTTTCTTTTCTTTCTATTTTTTTCGACGAAGAAGAAGTCTTCAAAAAATAGCCTTACGAAAGAAATGGTCCTCAAAAATCAATTTCCCCCACATCCTACTCTCTCAAAGGGTAGGCTAAAAGTGTATAGGCTTTTAGGGTTAAGTTAATGTGGGTAATAGAAGCGATGGCGAATGGGGTTTAAATAGTGTGCTTAGCACACTCCATTCTTTCATTAGGCTCAGCGGGGACACTAGGGATATTTTTAGTATAGGTCGAGGGAATATTTAGGCTCTAACGATCCAATGGCTAAGTCATTTCTTAATGCCAAATGCTCATGTAGTTTTTAAAGCAAGTAAGACACACAAAATATCATATCAACTATGGGAATTGTGGGGTTGAATGTTTAGCATCCTTGGATTTCACATAAGCATTCGCTAAGACAGATGGTAGGGACAATTGAGACTAACATGCGGAACACGGTTCGAAAGTGTGCTTGAGATATATAAATGAGAAAAATCAAGGGATCTAACTATCATGCAATTGACCCTAAGTCACAATTTAATGCAACAATTATGTTCGAATGGCTATGCATCATATTCTTGTGCATATCTTGTTGTAATAAGTAGGTGCTATAAACTTTATAAAACTATTCTAATCAATCCATAATTATGGTGGTGTGGGTGCATGAAGAATTTGGAGAAAAGTAAAAGTTTCGCAAAATCAAGTAAATTCGAGAGGATCTACGGACTAGCTATGCGGTTCATTGCATTAACTCCTCATTGACTACGGCTAGCATTACCACACTAAACTTGAGGATGAAAATTTTGAAATATTTTATTTTTTTATTTTGATTTTTGAAATTTTTTTTTTAAGAAAATTGGAGATGTTGATGACACAATTGATGATGGTTCTATAAGAGAATCACGAGCATCCAATGTGAGTGTATTCGGTCAAGGCAACACCTCAGAAAATAAGAAAAAATTAAAAACAGGAAAATTGGGTGAAGAGTTAAATGGTCATCAAGAAAAGAAAATTTTCTTCACTAATAACATAGCCCAACTCCATTCCTCCTTAGGCTAGGACACGCTAAGACTCGGGCTTAGAATCCCCCCAAACTTAATTTCTATTTTGTCCTCAAAATTGAGGAACATAGAGGATTGATGGGAAGGACAAATATCAAAAAGAAATAGACACCCTAACGAAAGAGGATGGAACTTGGGCCTCGACTCACGGTGAGTCGGGCGGAAATAACGAATGAGGGCGAAACTCGGGGATCGTGCGGGAGGCAACCCATAATAATTTGAGACATTTTGTCCCGGTGTTAAACACCCGAAAATTGAGTCTGGTCGGCCGCATTTGTGCCGCTGTTGGCTTGCCATTTCGGTTTGAAGGCGGACTTCCTCCAGCCTATTGGAGATCCCACAGTGGGTCCTCCTCCTCTCTTGGGTTCCTCCTCGTGAGGAACCCTCACTCAGTAGCTGGCTGGTGCTCAAACAAAATGGCTAAATGGCCGGACCATAGCAAGCCTCTCACGTGTGCAGGCCATCTCGCTATGCTCCTACAAATCGGTGATCAAATGCGAGCATGAACCCCGCATTCGTGGCACCTCTAATAAGGGTCTTGATTGGCCATTGATCGGGCGGCCCGACATCACTTGAGACAGGTCATGGTGTAGGTGAAACTGACCTACTCCCCGAGTCCTTGGTATGTTGATGGCTGGAGGGCGTGAGCGACCACGGTGTCTAAAACTACCTGGTTTACATCTATGCCAATGCGGCCATTGGCATGAGAACTTCATGAAGACAATAGGCACGGCGCTTGTCGGAATCCGGTCAATTGCCCTTCACGGGGCCATAAAATTGGGACGGAGGCCAAATTCTTCGCCTTAAATCCTCTCGGGAACCAAGGACTTGGAGAGTTTGGCGCATATTTTTGAGGCCTCGTAGGAAATAAATCGGTGTGGTCATAATTAGGTTCCTCCTCGAGCAGGCGGGAGGTGGAAACCGATATTTCTACGTTTCTAAACATTTTGTTTGAAAAATTAAAAACTAAATATTTAAAATAAATTTTTCAAAATTTTAAAATTAAAATTATTCTAAAGCATGCAAATTATATCTACGTGAAAATATCTAACACCCTAGCATGCAAAATTTGACGTAAAAATTAAAGAGAGGGTTTAGGATTACTTGTTTGCAGCCTTAGAGATTTAGAAGCGACCGGAGTTTGGCGGCGTCGGCTTGAATTGATTCTCCTTGCTTCAAAGCTTCTTCAAGCTTCAATGGAGTGCAATGGGAGGAGATGGAGAGGTAGAAGATGAAGGGTTTGAAGAGGAGAGATCTTGATTGAAGCCGGGATCTTAAATTGTGCAAAGAGGAAGGTGGCTGGCTGCTGTGAAGGAGGAAGAGAAATTACGGTGATTTGCAAATGAGCCGGCCTTGTTTATATAAAGGGACCTTGCGGTCGCAAGGTACGCCACACTGCGAGCGGTGGGCGATCAAAACGGTTGGCATTTTGATCATTCCCCATGTCTGACTGTACATTGCACGAGATCTGCATTTACTGAAGACCTTGCGGTCGCAAGGTCTCCCAAACCTTGCGTCCGCAAGGTGAGCGAATGCTCATCGATTTCTTTTCATCTTTTCACGGTTTTTCGAGTTTAGCCCTTTTCAGTTAACTTCCGTTATGTTTCTTAACTTTCTGTATTGCAAAAACTTAACAAAACTCTAAACTAAAATTATTAGCAACATATAAATACAACACTAAGATGTTTTCTCCCCCAAACTTGAATTTTGGCATATTTAATTAAAAATTAAATGTCCAAAAATACATTTAACGGAGAATAGCATATTTAAACTAACTATAAAAGCAATAACATTCAAAATAGTGGGTTGCCTCCCACTTAGCGCCTTTGTTTAACGTCTTTGGCTCGACCAAGCGCAAGCCTAATCCTTGGGTGGTTCATTGTCACCAGCAATTAACTCAATTGTTCGTTCAGCGACATCGGCTCAGGTATGGCTTGAGTCGGTGTCCATTAACTTTGAAAATTTCATTATTTTTAGGATTTTGAATATCAACGGCTCCATGAGGATAGATTCGTACGATTATAAAGGGACGGACCATTTAGATTTTAACTTTCAGAAATAGCCTAAGTCTAGAATTAAAAGTAACACTTTCATCCTGGATGAAACATCTTGTTAGCTAACCCCATGTCATGATATTTCTTGGTCTTTTCTTTATATGTTTTAGCATTCTCATACGAATTCAACCTATGTTCTTCTAATTCATTTAATTGAAACAATCTTTCCTCTCCGGCCAAAGTTAAATCTAAGTTTAATTCTTTAACAGACCCAATAGGCTTTATGCTCAATTCAAGCGGTAAATGGCAAGCTTTGCCATATACCATTCTATATGGACTCATTCCTATGGGGTTTAAAAGCGGTTCGGTATGCCCATAAAGCATCCTTAAGTTTAGATTCTCAATCTTTACGATTAGGCCTAACGAGTCTTTTCTAATCTTGCTTTAATTTGTCTATTGCCTTACTTCTACTTGGCCGGATGTTTGAGGATGATAAGGTGTAGCTAACTTGTGAGTTACACCATGTTTCTTAAGGACATTATTTAATAACTTATTGGTAAAGTGAGTTCCTTGGTCACTTATTATGGCCTTAGGTACTCCATATCTAGCAAATAAATCTTCTACAAATTTAACCACTGTTTTGCCATCATTTGTCTTGGTTGCTACTGCTTCAATCCATTTAGATACATAATCCACTGCTACTAAAATATACTCACAATTGTTTGACACTGGAAAGGGACCCATGAAATCAATACCCCAAACATCAAAGATTTCAACAACCAAATTAATATGCAAGGGCATTTCGTTTCTCTTTCCTATTCCACCTGTTCTTTGACACTTATCACATGTTCTATAAAATAGTTCACAATCTCTAAAAACAGTGGGCCAATATAAACCCGATTGCAAAATTTTTCTAGCGGTTTTGTTTCCACTAAAATGACCTCCACAAGAGTATCCATGGCAAAATTCCATAATACCTTGTTGGTCTTTTTCTGGAATACATCTCCTTATTAAAGAATCTGAACATATTTATATAAATGAGGTGCTTCCCAAAAATAATTTTTCGTTTCAGCCTAAAATTTCTTCTTTTCATAATGATCAAAATCAGGATTAATGATATCAGACACATAGTAATTGACAAAATCAGCATACCAGGGGTCTGAATCTTTAATTGCTAAAAGTTGCTCATCAGGAAAATCATCATTTATGGGAACAGGATCATCAAGAAATTGACGTTCAAGCAAGGGTGAAAATTCTAATCTAGACAAATGGTCGGCTACGACATTCTCGGTTCCCTTTTTATCTTTGATTGTAATGTCAAATTCTTGTAACAATAACATCCATCTAATTAATCTTGGTTTAGCATCTTTTTTACTTAATAGATATTTTAATGCAGAATGATCAGAAAATATTATCACCTTTGATCCTAACAGATATGATCTAAATTTTTCTAAAGCATATACTACTGCTAAAAACTCTTTTTCTGTAGTTGTGTAATTCAATTGTGCATCATTTAGAGTTCTACTAGCATAGTGGATCACATGAGGCTTTCTATCTACCCTTTGTCCTAACACGGCTCCAATTGCAAAATCTGATGCATCACACATGATTTCAAAAGGAAGTGACCAATCAGGGCCGGATAAAATAGGGGCAGTAGTTAATTTTTCTTTTAATAGATTAAATGCATCCAAACATTCTTTATCAAAAACAAATTATGTATCTTTTGCTAACAAGTTACATAGAGGCTTACAGATTTTGGAAAAATCTTTTATGAATCTTCGATAAAAACCAGCATGCCCTAGAAAACTTCTAACACCTTTAACTGAAGTGGGAGGGGTAGTTGTGAAATAACTTCGATTTTTGCTTTATCAACTTCAATGCCTTTATTTGAAACAACATGCCCTAAGACAATTCCATGTTTGACCATGAAGTGACTTTTCTCCCAACTTAAAGTTAAATTTGTTTCACAGCATCTTTTCAGGACTGATGTAAGATTTTCTAAACTTGATGATCAAAAGAATTTCCAAAAGCGAAAAATCGTCCATGAAAACTTCAACGCATCTTTCAACTAAATCTGAAAATATAGAAATCATGCATCTTTGAAAAGTAGCTGGTGCATTACATAATCCAAATGGCATTCTCCTAAAAGCAAAAGTACCAAAGGGACATGTAAAAGTTGTTTTCTCTTGGTCTTCGGTGCAAGGATCGATTGTAGCGGAAAAACCATCAAGAAAGCAATAATATTCATGACCGGCTAGTCTTTCAAGGATTTGATCAATAAATGGCAAAGGAAAGTGGTCTTTCCTAGTTGCCGCATTAAGTTTTCCGCAATCAATGCATATTCTATAACCAGTTATTGTTCTTGTAGGGACTAATTCATCTTTCTCTTTTTTAATAACGTAATTCCGACTTTTTAGAACTACTTGAACAAGACTAACCCATTTACTATCTGATATAGGGTAAATTATACCCGCATCTAAGAGCTTAAGAACTTCTTTTCTTACGGCTTCTTCCATGTGTGGGTTAAGTCTTCTTTGCCTTTCTCTTGAAGGTTTACTACCTTCTTCTAGATGTATTTTATGCATGCACATAGATGGACTAATACCTTTTAAATCAGTTAGGGACCATCTTAAAGCTTCTCTATGTGTCCATAAAACTTTTAATAAACTAGCTTCTTGCTCTTCCGTTAAGTCGGCTGCTATAATAACAGGCAAAGTGTTACCTTCCCCTAAAAATGCATATTTTAAATGGGGTGGTAGTGGCTTTAATTCTTCAATTGGAGAAGATTTAATAGATGGCATAAATTCAAAATTTTATGCTTTAATTGTTTCTTTTATTTTAGCCTCCTCATTCTTTACTTTATCATCTTCTTTAATTTCTACTTCGACGTTCTCTATCTCAATTTCTTCAAAGAGAGATTTCAAAATCTCTACTTCATCTTCCTTGATTTCATTACTTTCTTCTTCTACTTTTTCAATCTTATCAGAACTATTTTCTGATTCTTTCTCTATATCTTCTCTATCTTTCTTTTTACGGGCTTCTAATTTCTCTCTCTCTCTCTCTTGTCTTTCTTCCTCTTCTATTTCTCTTTCAATCTCATCAATGTCAATTTTTATAGGCGGGATAGGATTATCATCATAAACTATAAATCTATCTCTCTCATAGTCTTCATCTTTATTTTCTTCTTCAAAAGTTTCAGTTGATAACTTTTCAATTTCATCTATTAAAAAACATGCATTTATGTCACTAGGTCTATTCATAGCATCAAAAACAGAGATTTCAACAGTTTCACCTAGAACTGACATTGTGAGTTTACCATTTTTCACATTAATCATTGTATTGGCAGTAGCCATAAAATATCTGCCTAACAATATTGGGACTTCATTATTTGTGCAAATCTTTCTTTCCATCTCTAGAACCACAAAGTCAACTGGAATGATTAGTTTATCAACCTGAACTAGGATGTCTTCCACTATACCCAAGGGATCAGCTAATTGTAATTGCATAGTAGTGGGTTTTAGTTCTCCTAACCCTAACTGTTTATAGACCGCAAAAGGCATCAAGTTAATACTTGCTCCTAAATCTAGCATTGCTTTCATCTTTTTAGAGCTTCCCAAGGAAACTTGGATATTAAAGCTACCAGGATCTTTTAACTTAGGGGTAGTTCGGGTTGTAAAAGAACTTACATTTTTTGAAACAATAATTTTTCATTGTTTTCAAACTTGTGTTTCTTAGAGTGAAGATCTTTGAAAAACTTTGCATAAGCTGGAATATTTTTAATAACATTAAGCAAAGGAAGATTAACATTCACTTTGGATAACATATTATAAATTTCCGTAAATTGTTTGTCAATTCGGTTTTTCATAAGTCTTCTTGGGAATGGAATTGGAGGAACATAAGGTGGTGGAGCCACATAAGGTTCCTCTTCTTCTTGATCTACCTCCTTTTCAATTTCTATTGGATTTTCTTTATTTTGAACCTCTTTTTCTTGTTCCTTATTTGGAACTTCAACTTCTACTTCTTAATTACTCGATTCATTATTCTCTTTACTATTATCATTATCCTTTTCAATTTCCTTTTCAGAATTTTCTACTGTATCAGGCACAATAGAAGAAGGATCAGGATCACTTACCTCTTCACCTATTACCTTACCGCCGCAGACGGTGATTGACTTAGCTTGCTTGGTTTGACTAGGGAACTTCCCTTCTCTTTTTTCGGCTTGAAGTCACAATGTGCTTCTTTAGATTTTCAATCTCTTCAAGCATATATTTCATCAATGCTGCTTGACCTTTACTTGCTCCATCTTGTTTTGGAACTTCTTCAATTCTCAACTGATTTTGATTTGGAAATTGTGGAGGTTGAGGTGGTTGAGGCTGGAATTGTTGAGGTTGTAAAGGCTTATTTCCTCCCCAAGAAAAGTTAGGATGATTCCTCCAACCAGGATTATATGTGTTTGAATAGGGATCATTCCTTGGCCTTTGAGGTACATATTCATAGCATTAGCTTGCCTTCGGAATACATAGCACTTGATGGACAAAAATTAGTAGCATGAGAATATAATCCACATAAAGCACATGCTTCTTGAATTTGCCAATTTTCAAATTGAGCTTGTGTATCGATTTATCTTGTATTTGATATAGGCTCTATTTTTACCTCTAGCACTTTTACATTTGAGAATTAATACTTAACATTTCAAATAATTCTTCTAGTGCTTACGGTGTCATTCTATTAATAGAACCACCAAATGCACTATCAACCATAGTTTGTAAACTCGCGAAAGACCATGATAAAATTGAAGTACTAACACATGTTGAGCCAAATTATGATGAGGACACATAATGAGCGATTTTTTAAATCTATCCCATGACTCATGGAATGTTTCACAGTTCATTTTGGAATGACTCTGTCAAACATTGTGGATCACGGTGAGGCCTCGCAACATCCTTTCTTTATTATTTTCCGTTTCCCCAGAAAAGGGAGAAGAAATGAAAGGGTGATGTATTCATATATCTGGTATCCCAAAAAAAAAAAGATAACTTGAAAAAAAAAACTATAGAAAACTCAAAGCACTCATAGTGATCTGAAATAGGCCTTAAGGCAATTTTTATAAAGTTTGTAGTGAGGCCCGCAGCATCTTTTCTTGCACTTTCCATTTTCCCCTACACAAGGGAAGATGCGAATGAAAGGGTGATGCATTCCTGCATCCTGTTATCCCCTAAAAAAGGGACAACCTGATACAGAAAACCCAAAGCTCCCATAACGGACCAAAAACTCATTGAAGTGACCGAGGCGTATTCAACGCGCTTCCTGACAGCACCTTTTCCGCATTTTTAATTTCGTCCTCCCCTACACAAGGGAGGGTGGAATGGAAAGCGTGGTGTCCGCACCGCACGTCGCGCACCCCTATCCAAGGGCGCGCGGCGCGCGGGCGATTCTCGGGACACCCACACTTACCCCAAACTTCCAACGCAATTTCAGAGTGCAGAAAAAGGTGATCAATAGTTTCAGTAGCATGAGTAGCGAAGCAAAAAATACACTTCGAAACGATAGGAATATGTTTGGTATGTAACATAATATCCACAGGGAGACCCCTATGCATCAACTTCCAAATAAAACTACTCACCTTCCAAGGAATCCACGGCTGCCAAATCTTTTTTGCCCAAACTAAGTGCGGATTCTGATCTCGAATATGGTTCCAGTAAATAGAAGTGCTAAAATCACCCGTGGTAGAAAGAGGAAAGATCAACCTATCATTTATATGATCCCGGAGACTTATGTTCTGAACTGTCGAGTGAATCTGAGAAGGGATGATAGGAAGCAAATCGTCCAGAATTGGCCAGGTTCAACCGTAAGAGTCGTATTCACAAGCCGAAGGCCTTCCAGAATCTCGCCACACCAGTTAGAGACCCAAAAAGGAATATCCCACTTGCCCACAATCCAGCGAGAGCACCGATGAACCTCCGGAATATGGTGAGAAATAGCCTGCCAAACATGCGAAGCCAAAGGAGAATGAGAAAATCTTGTAGCCCCTCAATACTTGCTGTAAACAAATATAGCCCAGAGAGTGGTACTTGCTGAGGAGATCATTTTTATTTTAAATAAAAATGGAGGGCTAGACTCAGTAACCAAAACTTTTTTTCTTTTGTTGCTGGCTAAAGTATGCTTGTTATATTTCTTTAAGCATTTGAATATTGCATTCTTATACATCCGTGTACATATTTGTGAATATGATCATCCATCTTGCAGCAGTTTCGTTCAAGTCACTATTACAGGTATATTTAAAAATATGTATTTTCAAAAAAAAAAGGTCAAAAAAAATATACAATAAATTTCTGGGCAGCATAACAAAAGGGCTGGGGTTTTATTTTTATTATCGCTTTATTCTTATTTATCGTTTTATTTCTGCTTTATATTATTATTCTGTTCGTTTTTTTATCACGCAAAATTTGTACATATTTCATTTCATTCTGCTATTTTATTTTGGGGAATTTGTAATTAATATGAATAGATAGATTCCCCGCTTTTCTTTCTATTTCTTGATGTGATTGGCTTGCTTGCTCGCACTCAAACTAAAAAAGCCGAGAAAATCCACAAATAACAGCAAGACAGACCATATCTGTTTTATTTTCTGTTTTATATCTGAAAAAAAAAGACTTTTACTGCTTTTTAGAGGCTGCACACACGCGTACGCATGCAAATATATTCCGAACTGCTACCCTACACCATTGCCAGCTTACCCCCTGCATAAGCCAACGATAGACCGCATATAGATTCTCAGGACACTTCATAGACCGACCGGTTTTTGTGTCTCTGAATCATTGGTCAGCCCCTCTAAAAAAAAGAGAAATGAAAAAAAAAAGAATAATCAAGCAAAAAAAAAATGGTGCAAGTGAATAAAAAAAATAAATACACAGGGGCTGATTGATTATTCTCTGATGCTATACTTAGACCATTTTGAATGGTGGATCCCGGAAAAAGTATAGGCCCTTCGCCTGGGAATCTTGGGAAGTCGAAAGGCAGGTGGAATATGATAGTCCTATACTCTGGAGAAAGAATCCACTGTTCCAGGAATAGTCCTGAGACCGTCAAAACAAAGCAGGTGCTTATCCGGTCAATTGTAGGAAAATCAATAATAATAAAATATACTAATAAATGCACACTGTACTCCAAGCCCAGAAAGCCTTCAGCCAGCCTTCTGATATCTCCAAACCCCATTTTCCTCAGAAACCTAGCCTGAATTTGGAAAGGCAAAGATAGTACTGGCCGGTTGATATGGGTGCAGAAAGCAGATCAGAAAGTGTCAAGGTCAAATCAGAAAAAGGCAAAATCAGTTCAGAGGGTACAGATCCAAGCAGAATGGCAGCTAAAAATAAACAAGCTATGGTTGAAACTAGCAACGGGCAAAATGATCCATAGCTTGAAAGAGAAACTCCTGGATATGCACTTCCTCCTGGATTTGAAAACTGGCTAAAAAAGGAATTGGATGCGCATGTGGAAAGGTAACAAACCAAGTGGTTGGTAAGCTCTTAGCAAATGTTGCAGAAACCTTTGCCACTATCTCTCAGCAAGTTAAAAGCCTAGAATCAACTCCCGATATCTCTTCCCTTCCTGAAATAAACTGTCCTGATACCACAAAAAATCCTTTTCCAAGCTCTTAAAACTCTAGCAAATACCATCCCCCAGCCATAACCTAAAATTATTTCCCAAAGTGGTATCATCCCAAATAACCTTAATCCGCCTCTCCCAGAAACCAACTCTGAGCTTCTTCACTTAAATGCCTGTTACTATAACCAGAAGGATTACCTTCCCCTCGATCCTTCGAATACCTATTCTCAGCAAATGGCTCGGGACCCCCAACCGAAATGATCTGTGCTCATGAAAAAGAACCTCCCTTGAATTCGAGCTCATGCAACCAAATCCCAGTGCAATATTACCCAAGAGAAAAGACTCAACCTTGGTATTTAACCAAACCTCAGCCATGTGTTTTACCTAGGCCAAAAGGAAGGAAAGAATTAATTCCAAGGCATTATGATGAGCTACCTGCCCCAAGATCTGAAATCTTTCAAACACTATGGGCCCATGAGATACTTAAACCCATCACAAATTTTCGACTTCCCAACCCATTACCTAGCACGTGGAATCATGCCCAGTACTGTGAATACCATCGTTGCAGTGGTCACCTCACTAACAAATGCTATGTGCTTAAGAATTCCATACAAGACCTCGTCGATAATGAAATAATCATGGTGTCGGGCACAAAAATCTTGGAGGCCAATCCAGCGAAGAAGATCTAAAGGGAAAGAACCTATTTAGCCAGAATAAAGGTGCTGTAAATACCCTCTTTAATAACAGGAGTTTATAATAAAGTCTGGAGGATAGTTTCCTGGGTATGATAGATGGAGGCACTATTTATGAAAAGCTCCCCGCTGAGTTCGAATCTATTACTAAAAAGCCTCTGCAGAACTGGTATACTATGGCCGGCCCGCTCTTAACTCCGCAGATCTGGTGGACCGCTTCGGATATATTATTCCCCTTCCTTCCCTAGCTTTATGGATTGGTCATCTACCGATCCGCTCCCTAAGATTGAGGATCTCAAACCCCAGATCCTCAATAATGTAAATAACCCTGTACAATTTGCTATTAATAATAATCTTAATGTCTTTGCTTATTCCTTAGTTGCACCTACATTAAAAGACGCATTAAATAATTATAATAATGAGTCATTTGATGAAATGGACCCAAAAGATAAAAATTACTTGCTTGAGCTCGTAAAGTCAGTTGAGCACGAAGAAAAATATCATTCATCAGCAGCAACTGAAGACCTATCCACTATCAATCTGGGGCTGAGCAATGAAACAAAAGAAATCAAAATCGGCAGCTACCTACAAGGCTCTGAAAGGGTAGCACTCATTGATCTCCTCAAAGAGTTCGTGGACATATTCGCATGGTCCTATGAAGATATGCCCGGGCTAGACCCAGCCATAGTCGAACACCGGATCCCCATATATCCGGATGCTCGGCCAATTAAGCAAAAGCTCCGCCAGGATTAAACCAGAATGGTCACTACAAGTGAAGGAAGAAATTATGAAGCATCTACATGTCAGATTCATTCGGGTGGTAGAATACCCGATCTGGCTGTCCAATATAGTGACCGTTCCCAAGCCCAACGGGAAGGTCCGAATCTGTGTAGACTTCCGCGACCTCAACAAAGCGTCGCCCAAAGATGACTTCCCTCTACCCAATATTGATATTGTGGTAGACGCCGTCGCTGCTCACAAAATAAGATCTTTCGTCGACGGCATGCTGGGCTATAATCAGATCAAAAGGGCAGCAGAAGACCAGGAGAAAACCTCATTCACTACTCCCTGGGGAACCTACTGCTATAATGTCATGCCATTTGGGCTAAAGAATGTCGGGGCTACCTATCAAAGAGCTGCCACCACCCTCTTCCACGACATGATTCATAAAGAGGTCGAGGTCTATGTTGATGACATGATTGTGCACTCCAGCGATGCCAACGGTGCCCATATCAAAGACCTTCGATTTTTTTCGAAAGGTTGAGGAAGCACCAGATGAAGCTTAACCCCACCAAATGCACATTTGGGGTTACCAAAGGCAAAGTCCTGGGATTCATGGTGACTGAGCAAGGCATCGAGATCGAGCCAGCCAAAATTAAAGCCATTATAGAAATGCCGCAGCCAAAAACGCCAACCGAAGTCAAGGGCTTCCTGGGCCGATTGTAGTATATCAACCGCTTCATCAGACAGCTGACATCTATATGTGAGCCCCTCTTCAAACTCCTAAAGAAAAATACTGACCAAGTCTGGGATGAGAAATGCTAGCTAGTCTTCGAAAAAAATAAAAGCCTATCTTACCAATCCACCTGTGCTAGCTCCTCCCCATATACATAAACAGCTCCTCCTATATTTAACCATCACAGACACGTCAGTGGGGGCTATGCTTGCCAAGAAAAAGAAAATTCCTACATTGAAAATGTCATATACTTCATAAGTAGGAAGCTGCAAGGAAGCGAGCTAAATTACTCAGCATTGGAGAAAAGCTGCACCGACCTGGTCTGGGCGACACAAAGGCTCAAAACCTATTTGAAAGGATGATCCATCAAGCTCATCTCCAGGATGGATCCTATAAAATACATCTTCGGCAAACCGTCACTATCCAGCCGACTAGCCAAATGGTCATTTCTCCTCAACGAGTTTGACATAACCTATGTCACGCTCAAATCTATCAAAGGCAGCGTAATTGCAGACCACTTAGCCGATTTGCCCTTAAAAGCAGAAGATGCAACTGAGCCTAGTTTCCCAGACGAAGGTGTCGTGGAAATTATTGACCACGACACTAGCTGGCAAATGTTCTTTGACAGAGCCATAAATAAAAGAGGCTTTGACATAGGAATCTTGCTAATCGACCCAGCAGATTCCCACACTCTATTGGCCATAAGATTGGAGTTCGAGTGCTCGAACAATACTGCCGAATACGAAGCTTGTATGGCTGGCCTAGAAGAAGCTCTCCAAAAGGGAGCCAAAGACTTGGAAATCTACGGTGATTCTGCCCTGATCATAAATCAAGTCGAAGGGAAGTGGAAAACTCAGGATCCCCGACTGCAGCTCTATCATGCCAAGTTGACTGCACTGGCCGCCAAATTTGATTATATCTCGTTTCATTACTTGCCGCGAGATAGAAATCAATTCGCCGATGCATTGGCTACTCTAGCATCGCTGGTACAAATTCCCACCGAAACTAATGTCCAGCCATACATAGTTGGGACAAAGGTCACTCCAGCATACTGCTTCAAAATCAATGCTGCTCCTGAAACAGATCACGAGCCATGCTATTCTGATATAATAAATCTGCTTCAGAAAGGGACCTATCCTCCGGCATTTATAGTTGGGAAAAAGGTCACTCAAATCTTGCTTCAAAATCAATGCTTTGCTCTGAAGCGGAGATCACGAGCCATGGTATTACGATATAATAAATGCACCTTGAGAGAAGGGACCTATCCTCGGCACGACAAAAGGGAAAGTCTCCCTACGGAGATGGGCATCGCAATTCGTGTTTAGCGGTGGCGGCTGTATAAAGGCATTATCAAGGCTGAATCTATTATGCGTCGACCAAGCAAAAGCCGAGCAGATCATGGACCAACTTCATGGTGGTACCTGCGGGCCCGACATGAATGGCCATATGGTCTCTAAAAAAGTCATCCGGCAAGGGTACTATTGGAGTACACTAGAAAGCCATCAGAAGCGTTCGGTGGAGTGCGTCATTGCGACAAATGCCAGCGTTTCGCAAACCTGTAGCACGTGCCCCCGCACATCTTATATAACTCCACAGCCCCCTGACCCTTTTCAACTTGGGGAATCGACGTCATAGGCCAAATTCACCCGAAAGGATCCAATGGTCATGAATATGTTCTGGTAGCCGTCGACTACTTCATGAAGTGGGTGGAAGCCTCTTCCTATAAAGTTCTAAATGCTCGAAAGGTGTCTGAATTCATCCGGACCAACATCATATATCGATATGGAGTACCTTTCGAAATCATCTCTGTGGGTCCCAAAGGGCACAATAATAAGCTAGAAGGGGGGGTTGAATAGTTTATTATACACTTAAAAACTTTTTAAGTAAATTCTTTGAATGGTACTTGCAATCTATTGAAAGATAGAAGTAGCGGAAGACCTTCAAGTAGTTGTTCAGTGCAGATAAGGACTACGGTAGACCTTTTACAAGTTACTTAAGTTCTCTTGTAAGCGATAAAGATAATCAAAGTATTAAACAGCAGTTCAAATAGCAGACAAACGATGAATAACACAAGTATTTTGGGATGGTTCACTATAAAGAGTGATATCGTCCACTACCAAGGCCGATCAACCTTGGATTTAAATAGTGCACTTATATTTTCCACTAGATCAATTACAAAGAATATCCCTAATGGATGCGTGTACAAAATATTGACTTGTGTTTGGGGTCTAGGGAATTAAATATCATGCAAATACAAGATATTTAATTTCTGTGCAGAGTATAGTTAATGAATGTAAACAAGAAGTTAAAACAATAAGTGTTGATGAACAGCTTCTTGTTGTTTGACGAGGACTTCTAGATCTGTTGAGGATCTCTTGATTGCACTGAGCTGTAAGACTTGGAGTTATGGAGTTTCGGAGCAATCCTTTAAGTGTTCGATCGATTCTGTATAGTTGTTGTATGTTCTCCAGTCTTCAATGACAGCATTTATAACAGGTGCACTTCAAAAGATCCGTTGGAGAGGACGAATACTTCAACAACTCTTTTATGAATGCATTAAATGCATGGAGTTGTCTGTCAAGGAATTTCGTCTTCACATATATCTAGAGCAGATATATATATTTTATGTTATTTTAGAGAAGTACCTGTAACATTTGTAGGACCACAAATAATTACAAAAAATAGTTTTCTAGTTCTGTTTGCCTAAGCATTTGCGGTCTGCCTTCCCTATTGAAACAACATGCAAAGGAGGTACCAAAATATGTTTGTGAAAAGTAAAATATGGAAGATTATCAAGTTTGTAATCATGATAATGATATTTATATATCCCTTAGTTGTCAAACTCTTAAAGCATGAATTGTGTGAGTAGATGGTGGGGAGTACTGATTTTTCAATAAGTATTATATTATATTTCTAGCATTGATATTTTATTCATCTAAAACTCGATTTAGATAAATAAATATATCATTTCGATATTCTTACTGGATAAAATATATTTGTACACTTACTTTTATCAACAAACAAATAACATGCAAAAAAACCCGTGCATCAAGTTACATAATTTTTTTCACTAACAACACTAATTTTTTACATTTGCTAGTGATTGGACCAACTAATCAACTATAATGCTCGTGCATCATACATTGACCTTGTTTACTTAATCTTATTGTTACATGTGTTTCAGGTTGAACTTGAAATGTTTGGATACCAACTAGTCAATTACCAAGTCCCAAGCAAAGATTTAAACCGTGGCCTTGAAATCAGGTTGAACTTAAAAACACTTGTTCCATTTTACAGTCCCAGTTTTTAAACTGCTCGGTTGATACATATTGTTATGAAAAATACAACCTATTGGGTGCCGTGGGAACAGATATGTCTTGCCTACCAATGTCTTACGGATCTTTATTTGTAAGACAGAGCTTCACTCTCTCACAACTCAATTCACCAACACACGGTAAGTCGAGTAAAGAGAATCCGTATTACAAAAAAATATCTATAAGACCGTCTTACCCAAGTTTTTTGTATATGTTTTAATAGGTATATGTGATCCTTTATTGATAAGAGGATTATAACAAAAAAGGACCTCAAAATCTTCACTTGAGTACTCTTGTCATCTCTCCTACCCTTAATTGTTAAAAATCCACGTCATGTATAATTGAAAATTCATATTAGTACAATGATTACACTTTAAATAGTATATGACCATCTTTCATGCGTTCAATTACAAATTACTAGGAAGACTTACAAGAACAATAATGAGTTACACAAAGAAGAATACGTATGAAGTGTTACATATCAAGAATCACCTCTAGCTAGACGTTTTGTACATCTCATAAAAATCAAGGGAATATGATTATAAAGATGACTAAGAAGAATTATCTTCCCTTATTGATTTGATATTCTTGGTTAAGATGGTTGACTCTTTGGAAATAATGTCTTTGTACCATATGGCAGATTTTTTTGGGTATCTCAATTGGTTATTTTTGAAATCCACATAGTTCATACCAAAACGAACGGTATAACCAGAAGACCACTCAAAATTGTCCAACAATGACCATGCAAAATATCCCTCTATTTGGCTGCCACCCCTGCAAAAGAATGGAGTCATAGTTTTAAAAATTATCCCATTGTATGAAATCATAATAATTAGACTTGACGAATCCTCCTTAACCTCACTCTTTTTGGAGGTTATTCTTGTATATCTTTAGAAAAATTATCATCAATTAGTTTAGCATGTTTTGTAACTTGAGAGAGATAGATAGAGAGAGAGAGAGAGAAGCTTACTTGATTGCATCAAGAAGACAACATAGATGGTCATGAATATAGTCTACCCTGAGGTTGTCATTAAGTGCTTCCTCAAGTTTAATATTTGGAAGGTTTGCCTCACAAACCCCTAAATCCAATAAGAGAAGTAGTTAATTCCATGTTGTTTAAGTACAAGTTTCATTCTATTCTATTGCAGTAGGAAATTTTTCCTAAAAAAAAGTAGTATTAGAATGTTACCATTTTCTGTTACGAGTAGTGGTGGATTATTATAAGTTATTCTTATATATTCCAAAAGTCTCCAAAGTCCTCTTGGGTAAATGTACAACCAATCTACATCAGCCTGCTCATAAAACAAAACAATAAAAGTAAGTTTAATTCAATGCCCATCACTTGAAATAAGCAGAATGTTTTCCCAATTTTAGTTATGTATGAATGCCAAAAGTTCTTGCCTGTTTTCCAATTGGGATCCCATCGCGAACGCCTATCAAAAATTAAAGCTTTTAAATAAAAGACCAGAATAGTAAAAGCTCCTACAACACAAGACTAGTTTGTAATGCTTACCACCGTATGTAAGTTGATAATCTGTAGCGTAACTGAATGGTCCTTCGCTATTGTTGCGTGGTGCATCCTTGGCATAATAAGATGTATAGTAATTGAGTCCAATAAAATCAAAAGAACCCTTTAACATCCTCGATTCACTTGGTGTGAAACTGGGTAGTCGACTTCCTACGAGTGCCCTCATAATTTCTGGATATGTACCAAATACTAGAGGATCCAAGAACCTGATATGAAATAAATCACCAACTTCTGTTAATACCTTAATTATGACCATATTAAATAGACTTGTATAACAACCAAGATTTCAAAAGCTACCTAGAGACATAGAAATCAACTTGAGACAAGTAAAAAAGGATTAATGATTGGATGAAAACAAATGTACTACACACCATCCTAGCGCAAAATCCAAGGCTCGTTTTTGGGCCAATCGATCAGCAGTTGAGTTGGAGTAAGGCAAAAACCAATTTGAATTAACCGTAATTCCGATGCGTCCATTTTGATGAGCCTAAACAATTTTGACATGGGGCTAAGGAGGGATATTTACATTTCACATATGATTGAACATTTTGAAATAGAGTAACATTTTTGTTTAAGTTTAACAAAGTTAAAGTTGAACCTGGTAGTTTTGTCTATAAAGTTGTATGGCTGCTGCATGAGCTAGAAGCTGATAGTGTGAGACAAGATATGGTTCCGTTCCAGAGTCTCCACCTAAACAACTTGTATGATTAGAACAACGACCCGGAGCATAGGTGCCAACTGAATACCCGTGGTCGCTCAAGGTCCAAGGTTCATTTAACGTTACCCAGTTCTTCACTTTGTTGCCAAAGTGTTTAAAGCAAATATCCGCATAGTAACGAAAATCTTCCCTGTAAAGCGGCAAAACAATAATAATGGTGAAATCCACTCACTGAAAAGACATGTAATTATTAACCATCAAAAGGTCTAGTCACTTACACAATTCTACGGCTTAAGAAACCACCGTACTCTTGGTCAAGAGCGAGTGGAACATCCCAATGGAAAAGAGTCACAAAAGGCTCTATACCTTCACAATTTCATGGTAACACATGAATTTTGAGGGTGATATAAGCTTGCAGTTTATAGAATAGAAACAATTGAAGATGAAAATGTTTAAAACCATTTAGTAGAAGTTCGTCTATAAGATTGTTATAGTATTCAAGTCCCTTCGAGTTCACGCGCCCACCAAATAATCTTCCATCTGTGAATCGCATTGCATATAAAAACCATTTAGTTAAAAAGTGATTCAAAATCGTGGAGGTTCAATTTCGATGACATTTTTGATGACCAATAAACAAAAATAAATACTCATTTCGGAGACCGAAAAGTATTTCTTGATTAGCTAATTTATTTTAGGTTCCTTGCACAACCCATAATTTACTACCTAAGACTGATACTTACGGGGTAAAATCCTTGGCCACGAGATTGAGAATCGGTATGCGTCTAACCCCATCTCTTTAGCAATGCGCACGTCTTCCTGAAACGTACACATGTACATACATATATCTATATCATCTACATTATTTTTAGATGAAATATTCAAAAATAAAAAGTAAATGGTGGAGTAAATAAGGTGGCAGCCAATCAAATAATTTGGAGAATGTTTTAATAATCAAATGGTACCTTGTATTGCGAGTAAGAATTATCAGCCACATCTCCATTGCTTCCATCGGCTATCCTTTCTTCCAATTTTTAATAAAGTAAATTTTGTTAGCATAAAATGAGAGCCATAAAAGTATTCACAGTTTTAGTTTAATTCTATTGCATTTGATTTAGAACATATGAGGTGAGTGTAAATCATCTCCAATATTCTTTCCTCCCAAAATAAGAAGGAAAATTCTTGCAGCCCTCTATAAAATCTTAAAAGAAATAATATCCATGAAAATGGAAGTTAGAGTACTCTTTAGCAGTGCCAGTAATGCCTCAAAGCAACTCCAACGGTACCCCCACAAATCTTTGATTTGGGGGTTTGGTCACCAAATTCCAACTCCAACCGAACCCCAAACTCAGTACCAAATTTGGGGTTGGCTACAATGTTACCCCAAATTTGGGGTTCCACTTTAGCATAACCTCAAATTTAATATTGGTGAGTCCCATGTTATTAAATTAATTTTTAATAATTATACAATTGTTAAAATTATTTATAATATAATATTTTTTATTTAAATGTACTAAAAATTAATAAATATCTAATAATAGATAATATAAATATAATAATAATATTAAGTATTTTAAATTATTGAACATTATTAATTCAATAATTTTATAACATTTTTTCCTATTATTTGTAGGTTTTGTTTACAAATAAATAAATAATTAATTATTATACTAATTATAAAACACCAATTTCACATTTAAACTAAAAAAATGCATACATATTAAAATTTAAAATTATTAGAACATTTATAATCTTAAAAGTGCATACATTAACACACCACAAATAAAATGACATACAACTAGAAAAACACTGACATATAACTTCAAAAAAAATACACAACTTAAAAAAAAGACATAAGTAAAAAAAAAACTGACAAATAACTTAAACATACTAAAATTATTAATTGTGCAATCTTAATAATTATTATTTAAAAGGTTAATAACAAATTAATATACATGTTGACAAATAAAGTAAAAGAAATAAAAATAGAATATGCTAAGGAATATTCTATTTGGGGTTGTGGATTAGAGTTGGAATAGTGTTTGGTGCTGAAATGGACCAAATTTGGGGTTCCTTGTTGGAGATGGTCTCAGTCTCTTAAAAGGTGTTTGTTATATATATATATATATATATATATATATATATATATATATATATATATATATCTTAATAACTATTTTATTTTATTTTTTTAATTTTTTTAGGAGAGCTATTTTCACTATATTTTTTACTTATCTACTACTCATGTGTCATTACTTATTACATTAAATAATTACATGTTTTGACATAATTGCTCCTTTTTTACTTGCCATTTGAAGTAAAGTATTTCCTATATGTTTTATTTCCAAATTAATTTTTAATTCTCAACAAACAAGATAGTTATTTTTTTCTTTTTTTCCAAAATACTTTTCAATTCTCAAAAACAAGATAATTATTCTCTTTTTGTATAAATATGTTTAATCAATTTCTTTTATGACTCGAGTCGCATACTTCATTTTCATAAAAATAATATTATAAGGTATTTTATCATCAAAATAAAATAATTTAATTTAATTCAAAAAATATTGTTCTAAAATATTAATTCAATAATACCAATATGGTAGGCATTAACCGTATTATATTGAATATTGGTTTCACTCAACTCAATAATTAAAAGGTTAAATCATTTGTATTGGTAGAGAAAAGGTTTTAAAATTTCATGATATTATTTTTGTTAGATAAGTGAGACTTCTTATTGTTACGTGGATTGGAACCAATTGCTTCAAGGTCTTTGCCCGAGCGTCCTTGTCATCTCTCCCACCATTTCACATACTATTTAACACTAAGATTTTACTGTTGGAATTTTTTTCTTACTATTATATACTTTAAATCTTACTTTTAAATTTTTATTTCAAAAATCTAAGTATACACATTTTCTCAAAGTTTGGTAAACAAAAGGATTAACATATTTTTTGGACGTTGAACCATCCACGAAATATGTGTTTGGTCCCACTATTTATTTCTTTATTCGTTTGGTCCTTGAACTCAATTTTTGCTGTGAGATTCCCCCTTACGGGGTTACCGTGAGTTTTTTTGAAATCTCATTTTTGCCCTTACGTTTACAGACTGCAAGGAGCGGTTCATACAACCAAACAATTGTGTTACCACATTCAGTTTATGTAAATATTTTTTTGAAATCTTCTCTCCAACTTCTTCCCGTCTCCACCCAGACCCGACGACCTCCCCTTTTTTACAGCGCCAGAGCTCCTTCTCCTTCTCCAAGCTCTCTTTACTCCATCGCCGGTGTTCTATCTCCATCTCCGGCCAACTGTGCCATCTATAACTCTGATTCCAGCAAAGCTTTCAAGCCTCGCCATCTTTATCGCCTCAGTCCAGCCGCTCTCTTTTCTCAGATTCACCCTCACCCCGGCCTCCTTCCTGCCTCGATCTTCATCTCTCACAGACCCGGAAGCTCTGGCCAAACTTCCACCAGCTCTCACGCAGCCGCCGCCCCTATTTTAGGTCGACATGTCTCTCCCTGTTCCAGTGTGGGTGCGGGCATCTCTCTTTGCTCTGAATTCTTTCTCACCATTGTCGAACTCCAACCATCTCAGTCCAACCGCCTTCTATCCCCCAAACCTGAGTACAGATCCGAGCCGATCTTTTTCCGTCCATCGCTGGCCTCCTGCAATTTTGAGCTTTGCCGCTGCAACTACATAGTCGGCCCAAAGCTTCCCTCTAGGTACTCCTTTCTTCCGTGACAGAACCTCAACCCAGCTGGCACCTTCTCCCTCTCCGGCTCCAACAGCCTCCCAACAGCTCTCTGTCTCTCATCTGCTGTCTCTTTCTCTTAAACCCAACAGCCTCTTCGCTCCGACCTTCTCTCTTCTCCGGCGAATCTCCATCGCCACTCCAGAACCGGCCAAGCACCCTCAACCCTCAACAACCGCCCGATCAACGGGGATGATTTACTTTGGGCAATGGTAGCCTTTTCGATTATGGGGGCAAATTTGAGATTTCAAAAAAAAATTCACGGCAAAACTCACGGTAATCCTGTAAGGGGAGAATCTCACGACAAAAATTGAGTTCAAGGACCAAATGAATAAAGAAATAAATAGTGAGATTTACACATATTTCGTGAATAGTCCAGGGACCAAAAAATATGTTAATCCTAAACATAACGATGTCCTTAAGATATTATCTTTGTGTTTTATACAAGATAAATTTAGTCATAAGCTTAATTGATCAAGTATTTAATATTAAGTGAAAATAAAAATATTCTAGCTATGTTATTCATTGATGTTTTGAATTAAAAAATAATGTTGGAAAATAGTTAGAAAAGTAACTTTATTAGTCAATTTAATATGAGCAAGTAATTAAGGCTAGATTTTTCCAAACATGTCATTAATTAAGGCAATAACAAAAATGTTGTGAAAATAGCCTCTACATTATTATTTTTTGGTTCAAAAATATTTTCATTTTACAATTTTTCATTTTTATGGTTTTATTTTCAAAATTTTGTTCTTGGCTTGTCTGTTATTTTAATTAATGGATCCCGTTTTTACAATAACATTATTGAAAAATTCAGAACATGGTAATATTTATAATGAACTCAATTTGTGTTTTTAAATCTATGTACCAAATTAAAACACCTATCAAGAAATGTTTGGTGGGCAGTTCGGAAGTAGGAGTTTAAACTTTAAAATCTCTTAGGGATAGAAATTAGAAAATGTCATTTGACTATGTTGTTCCATAAAAGGAAGAAAATAAAAGTATCCCTCTTTATGTGTGGAATGAATAGGGCTGGCAATTGTGTGTGGTCGGGTCGAAACTGGCTACGGGTCGTGACCCGCTGCAACTCAAATATTAAACGGGTCGAAATGGATCGCTCATTCTTACCCTACATTTTCCGTCAAAAAAATTATGGGTCAAAATTGGTTGGGTTGAACCGAGTAATGGGTCGACCCGTTTTAACCCATGAAAAATTTCAAGTCATGTTGGGTCAAGTAATTTTCAAGTCGGATTGGATAGGTTAACGTGTTTTGGGTTGAAATTGCCAGCCCTAAGTATGAATAAAAGTAAAAGTAAATTACAGTTAACCTTCCTCAACTAAGGGTCAAGTTTGAATTGTCCCCCTCAACTATCAATTAAAACAATGTGCCCCGCAGCTATAACACTTTCATAAATTACATCTTTTGTTTAGGCACAACCATTTGAGATGGAATTTTGCCACCTATGACTCACATAATCATATTTATCTATTATTTTTGCAATAATTTTCAAAATAAAGATAAGAATTTATTTGTGTTGATCATTTTTAGGCACAAAGAAAGTTTTAGATCAATAAGGGTAAAATAGTCAATTAAAATACTAAATAGAATTATGGTTAAAAAGTTACGTAAAGATGGTCACATGTATCTCAAGTAGACAATTTACGTCAATACAAATGATAATGCTTAAACAGAAACGTCGATTAAAGAAAATGCAATTGTTGGTTGGGCACATTGCTTCAATTAATAGCTGATTGGGGCAATTTGAACCTAACATATAGTTGAGGGGGGTTATTGGTAATTTATCCTAAAAGTAAACACTGAGATGTAGGGAACAATTTTTAATCATTGGTATACAGAACCTATAAAATACTTAATACAATATTTTCGGAGAAAAAAAGGACCAAATTGTCATTTGTTCATTTTATAATTAAATAATTAAATAAAGGTTTATGAGCTGGGGGGAGGGATTGGGCTATCTCTTGGCTGGGCTGGGGGAAGGGGCTGATGGCAGTCCCTTGGCTAGGCTGGGGGGAAGGGACTGGGCTTGCGCTGGGCTGGACTGGGGAAAGGGATTGGGCTGGTGGCAATCCCTTGTTTTTGTTGTTTATAACTAAGGGTAATATAATATTTTTATAACTAAAAGTATGATATTAAGTATTTCATGGGTGTTGTATTAAGTATTTTTTTTAATTTGGGTATATGGATAGTTTAACAATTTACTTCCGAGCCAATAAAATAGTCTCTTTTATCCTTTTGATTTGTCCAATGAAAATAGTCTTATTTTTTAAAAGATAATATATTTAGTGGAATTCAAAAAGGTATAGACATGTATAACTAGAATCTTAAAAGTTTACTCTTCAAATATTTTGGGGTTGTATGAAGGGTGTTTTAGGGTACAACAACTATAGATGTTCTTATATGTATGTTCGAGTAAGATTGACTCAACTACTTCTTTGACAAGTCATGCTCGTTACGCGACTCAGCTGCTCACTAGCGACTGGGATAAACATCGAAAATTAAATAAAGCATTTAAATAAGCATTCTTAATAGCGGTAGAAAGATAGAGGAAATTCATGGTTATGTGAGATACATTTTAATGAGCATTATGATTAGCAGTTGGGATAAACGACTAAACGAGTAGAGATTTCATGTATCACAAACTTAATTTGACATAGGTCATGCGCCATTCATAGGTCATATTTCTTGGTAGTACATGTAAGGGAACACTATATGGTACATGTGATCTCAAGTGGATAAACATCAAAAATTAAATTAAGCATGCATTTGAGATGGATGTATCCTTGCATTTATAGATTGTCAAATGTGCTCATAGTAAGTGGGATACATGAATATAATTAAAAAATAGCATTAATTATTATTAATATGGGAGTTTAAATAGGAGGGGAACCTGGGTGTTCATGGGTATAGTAATCCCAATTGCTTAAACCTTTCCCATCTTTGTTGTAAGCACCTTCAAACTGAAGCACCAAAAGAACAAAAAGTGAATACAATATAAGCATGTCATTGGTACTTATAAGGGCATTGGGTCAAATTTTGATCAAGTCTAATCCATTTAACACTATACACCGACGAACTATTTACGGATGCAAGTATAATCCCTTTCAAAAGTGGGTTCGCCTATGATTATGGACGGATTTATGGGACTTAAATCAACTAATGAAGCTTAAAAAGGAAATTACTATTAGCACTTTAAATTTTAATTACCAAATTCTATTCACTTTATTCGCTTGTACAAAGTGCATTATGTAATGTATTGTAAAGTGCCGTTGGGGTAGCTCGCCCCATCACTTAAAAAAGATGGGTTGGATTGATTTTTTTTAGGTTCGTCATATTTTTTTTAGGTTCGTCATATTTTTTTAGGTTGTCGGTTGGGTCGTCTAGAGTTGTCTACATGGCTTGGACCCGTTGGACTAACCTGTTCCACCACCTAAAAAAGGTGGGTTGAGTTATTATTTTTTAGGTCTGTTATTTTTTTGGGTTGGCTCACCCCAACCCATCAATTGATAGGTTAAAACAAGGTTCTAAAAATCGTTAGGTGGATGCAAGGCGCCAGACCAACACCTAGTGCCTAGAGCCTATGCGGGATATAGGCGTAGGCGGGGCCTAAAAATAAGACATAATATCTGATTTTTAATATATTTTTTATTATAACTTAATTATTAAATATAAATTTTTTAAATAAACTAATACTAAATATCACCTAATAATTTAAAAATAATAATAAAATTATGATATTAAATTTTGAAAATAAAACAAGAAATTTAATATCATCTAAGGTTCAAAATATTACAAAAATAGTCAACAATTCAATTATCCATGGATTCATCACGATTACAAATTTATAAAAATAATTTAATAATATGAAATTGATATTTATTATTATTATTTCAAAAACCCAAAATGAAATTATTTTAAGCCAAAAAATTTAAAAACTAAAAAAATAAGAAAAATTAGCAATTGGCCGCTAACCGATTTTTTTTTCCCGATTTATCAAATATCTAGATGCTAAAGTGGCGCTAACGCCGCCTAGACTAGATTAAAGTGGTTTATGGGTCCCGCCACCCCCACCTTGAACAGTTTTCGCTCAATCTCTATTTTCCGGTGAATGATTCGCAAAAGGTGGTCACGGTAAATTGAACAGTCACTCATCCTCCCTCTTTCTCTCTACTCAACCGACCGCAACCGTCTTCCTCTCTCTTCTCTCTCCCCAACCCAACCTTCTTCCTCTCTTCTCTCTTCCCTCTACCCTCAACTCGACAGTCATTCCTTGTTCTATCTCCCCGGCTCTCTTCACCACCCCCACTCAACAAAGAAACCCTCTCCGCCGCCGCCCGCCGAAACCTCCTCCTTCACTCACCGACCAACAAAAATTTTAAAGGTTCCGTCTTACCTCCGATGATTCGAACTTCTCCATCTTAGTGTGCGCAATCTTCGAGAAGCATCCTTTCACGGCTCACGGATCCCGACGGTGAACCAACCCCACGAGACTGGTTTCGTGTGGGTGAATTGGGCCTGTAGGTAGTTTTTATTTCAATTTCGTCTTTTCTCTCTCACTACCTCTCTATCTCTCTCTTCCGACCGTTCCTTTTCTGTTATTTTTTCTTCTTTTTTTTTTTACTTTAAAGAAGGTTGGGTAGGGGTGACGACCGTAGTGTATTTACTTTTAGAGGGTTCAAAAAGTACAAATGGAACTCAAAACGATGTGTTTAGAGGGTGTTTTTGGGTGTTATCATCGCGGATGCTCTGCTCGGATTCAATGAAGCAGAGGGCAAGCCAGTCCCATAGAGGCTTTCGGTTATCGGCATCTAGGTCAAGGTGGACCTCCGGCTCCAGGTTAGATATATCAGAGGGGAATTTGCTCCTGCGTATTTCAGTTCAAGTTCAGGTGGGTGCTGAGCCGTTTACTTGAGCAGACCAGGTGTATTGATGACAAATTTGCCTTTTAATCAATAATCTGGTTCATTTCAATTTTGGGTTTTCATATTAAATAAGGCAGAATTTTTAATTAGGTTCAGACTGGGCAGTTTGTTCATTGGGTTTGGATTAGGATCTTGTCTCCATGCTCTGGAAAATCAGATCCAATGAATCCGTTTATATATAATGGATCACAAATCACAAAGATCACGACTTATCGGACCCAATCGGTAGCATTTACAGGCCTAAACTTAGCATATTGTTAAAAGCATGTTATGAGAAAAAAGTAATGCAGTAAAATTACCTGATAAGCAGAACCGGCGGCTCCGAACACAAAACCATCAGGAAAGCTGCTGCGTTTCACCGTCTGATCAGTGCATTCACAGTTGACCGATTTATCGCTATCGAAACAATGGCCATAAGAGAAAACTAGTAGCAGTAGTAGTATGAGACTCGACAATAGCGACCTTTGAGTTTGATGAATTGACATTTTTGTATGAACCTAGCAGGGGGTTGGGCTTAATATAGGCGAACTGCCACTGCGGATATTGAAAGGTGTTTTATTTTACATTTCCTGCCAGGTCACGCAAAACAGTTAAGTCTTATCCACGGATATGTGGAACAATGCTACCTACCAAGACCTAATAACTTCATATTTTTGTGCACAAAATATTATAGGCATGGTACAAAGTTTTGGTGCCTATTATGTGTCTAGCATTATCTATAATCTTAATTTTAAAAACAATAATCCCTTCGTCCCTAAATAATCGTCCTGGTTGATCTGGTGCACAGTTTAAGGAAAAACAATTAACTTGATTATTTATATTGGTTTAATGTGTAGTTTCTTTTAAAGCTCATGTGTATAAGGCTCATAATTAAAGTAAAGTGAAAAAGTAAGGGTAAAGTGGTAAAAATGATGTTCTAAAAAGGTAAGTTTCAAAGTGGATAATTATTTTGGGATGGATGAAAAAGGAAAGGAGGACGATAATTTAGGGACAGAGGGAGTACTAGATAAGACATAAGATTTCATATCACTTAGATCATCTCCAACTATTTAAAGTTAAAACTACACAAAATCTTTAAACTGGTGTAATTTTTGTATCAAATTTCTTTCATCATCTCTAATAGTTCTACTTCAAAGTTTACTCTAAAATGAATATTTCAACTATATTCTTCATTGTTTCATTTAATTTGTATTCTAAGTATATGTTTTATTTCATTTAATTTGTATTAATATATTTTAGCAAAACAAATATATTCTTTATTGATTTAATATAAAACTAAATTAAATATTATGCATTAAAAATAATAATTAAATACATGAATTTAATTGAGACTAAAATACAAACATATTAATAATTAATAATTAATTACAAGACATTAATAAAGTCTAAAATACAAACATTAAAATAACTGAAATTAACAACTAAATAGACATATGAAAATACAACTAAAATCAAACATAAATAGACATGAAAATAATTTTATAAACTTTATTATAAATAATTTTAATATTATAAACAACTAAATAGACATATGTAATGTAATTTTCGTTTTTTATTAATGTCTAATATTTATAAACTTTATTATAAATAATTTTAATATAATATATATCTAATAACTTACAATAAAAATAAAAATAATTGAATTAATTTTTTGTGTTATTTAAACAAAAAGCATCAAAGTAGTATTTAAACTAAACAACTAAACGAACAATAATAATAAAAACATAAAATATAAAATAACTACTTAAACGAAAAAAAAATATAGGAGAGGAAAGATGAAGAAATTGTGAATAGTCATACTCCAAATTTGAAGGGTTGGGAGGAATACTTCAAATTTGAAATAGAGATGAAGAGCTTGTTGGAGTTGTGAATAGTGGACAAACACTTCAAATTTGAAGGTTTGAAGTGCTTGTTGAAGATGATCTTAATACACACCTAGATGGCTCTAACATTATTCCGGATAGAAAAATGGAAAAACTTAAAATTATGTTTAAATGTTCAACTGCATAAAACGCATATCAACTAAATCATAAAAAATAATAAGGAGGATCGGTTTATTAATAATTACACATAAATATATCACTAATCATTATAGATTTTAAAAAATTTCTTTATACACAACATTTTTTGTCTTATTAGTTGGTTTTTATCTTCACTGCATATCAATATTTTTAAACTAAAATAATTTGTTGCTCTAAAAACTACGACATATAATTGTCCTTGATTAAATACTGGTTTTTTTAAATAATAGTTATGAAGTAAATAAAACAAAAATAATTTAAACTGAGGTTAGTAAAATTATAAAAATAATTTACGGAATAAAAGTTTAAAACAAATTCTTACAAATAGCTATGTAAAACAAAAATATGTTAGTAAAATAAAAATATTTGATGGAACAAAAATAATAGTTACATCGTTAATAAAACAAAACAATTTAAACTGAGGTTAGTAAAATAATAAAAATAATTTACAGAATAAAAGTTCTCTATAAAACTAATTCTTAAAAATTAAAATTAAAATAATAGTTACGAAGTCAATAAAACAAAAAATATAATGGAAGTTAGTAAAATCAAAATAATTTACAAACCTAAAAGAATAGTTAACGGTAAAAATAATTTTGTTATTTTGATTTTAGCTTTTTTTCTTATCAGAAATTTTTGTATTCATAAAATACAAATATAATTTAATAAAAGTAATCATTGAAAAGGAAGAACTTATTTGAATTCAGATTCTATTTGTATGATGAAAAAATTCAAGTTTGTTCGTAGACATTCATTATACAAAGTTTTTGAATAGTATAAAGTGTTCGGGCTGTCAAACCACGAATTGACACTTAAAATTGATATTTCAATAATGTTATTGAGCAAGCATTGACCATGTTGCAGGGTTGTGCAATAAAACAAGACTAATCATTATAAATCTTGGAGATCACATTGTTGAAAAAAAAATTATTGATAACATATGTAATGATAATTAACAAGTGTCAAAGTTAATAATTGCAATAGTTCTTTTTTTCAAGAAACCAGTATTTAGTCATTGGCAGTTTCTAGAGTAACAGATTATTTTGGTTTGAAGATAATTATATGCAGTAAATATGAAAAACCAACTAATAAGACAATAAATGTTGTGTAGATATATTTTTTTTAGAATGTATAACGATTAATGATATACTTATGTGTAATTGTTAATAAATTGATTCTTTTTATTTTATCCTTTAAGATTTTTTATCCTATTTATTTTTTTATGTACGATTTAATTGACGTACGTTTAACGCACAAGTTAGAAAAAACTAGTTGTATAAATGTTCAACCATGCATGCTACTTTTTCTAATTAAATTTTTTAAGTGCAATCATTGTAGTCACGAAAATCAATCATGTGTAACTCTTTGTATGATTTGTATATTTCTTTAAATAACAAAAGTTTTTATCTTGATAAATATCATATAACCCATCCATTCTAAAATTAATGTCAAGTTTAGATTATTATTTTAGAGTTAAACTAATTGTTTATCAATGAAAATTTGAGGTACATATTTTTATTTTTTCTCAAAATCATAAATTATGTAATTTCTACGATTACTTTAACTTTAGTATGTTAAAACAGAAAAATAATTTAGAAATGGATAAAAAATTTATTCCCTCTGTTTTACTAAAGAAACCATGTTTGAAAAACTTAGAAATTATGAGATATATAACTAACATTAGAGTTGATCATAATTACAATACTAGTTGAACATAATCAATATATCAATATATTAATATCAAATGTCGAGGATAATGTTAAAATGTTATGTGGAGACTGTTTGAAAAACCTAATAATTAAATGATATATAACTAGCATTAGAGTTGGTCATAATTATAATAATGATTGAGCATAATCAATATAATAATATAAATATCGAGAGTGATGTTGAAATGTTATGAAGATTGTATATATAATTATTAAAAGTAGACTTTTTAAGTAAAAGATTCAAAAATAATATAATAGACTCTTTGACTAGTATTGGGAGTATTAATTAATTCTTTAGAATACTTAAACGTAACGCTGGAATCCTTAAACATAACATCATTTAATGAATAAAATTATCTAACTACCGCTCTAAAAAATTTAACTCAAACGCCCTCCATTTAAATACCAACCAACACACCCCCTTCCATTTCTCCATCCCCCATAAAATTGAAACAAACGGCCCATAACTCTTTCATGTCTCCCTCTCTCCCATCACATTGAAACCAACGTGTCTGTGTGGCATTCTCTATTCAACGAGAAACCAGCAGCGGCCAGCCATATCTCGACTTTGGCAAATGACAGGGATTCCGGTGAAACCTTCTTCATCTTTCTCAATCTTCTCTCTGACTCCCTCGAAGCCCTCTCTCTATTCTCTTAAAAACTGAACAAGGTACGCTCTCTCTCTCTCTCTCTCTCTCTCTCTCTCTCTATCTATCTATCTCTCTGTCTATGTTTCAATTTGTTGTTTGTTGTTTGTTGTTTCAATTCTCTGTTTTAATTTGTTATGTGTTTGTTTCAATTTTATTGATATAGAGTTTTAAACTATTTCAAAATCGATTTCAATTCTTTATGTATTCTGCTGTGAGTTTCATTTTTTTTTTCAAAATCGATCTAAACAACCACTACTGAGCAGAGGCTGTTTTGTGATTCGATCGCTATATGACAGCGGTTGTACTACAAAACAACCGCATTTCTTTTGCAAAATTGACATTAGACTGCCAATGATCAATAGCAGTACTTTCATAACACCACCGCAAGTTGGTAGTGGCTGTATTATATAGAAATTCGTCCTTGAACTTAATTGGTCCCTGTGCTTATTGGGTTTCTCAGTTTTCGTCCTTGAACTCAATTTTTTTTAATTTCCTCCTTGTAATTTTTTTTTTCACATGATTAGTCCTTCAGTTCAATTCTGTTAATTTTCTATTGGTAAGTTCATTCACGTGTATCTCACGTGATTTTTAACAGCGGTAAATTTGTCATTTTAACTTATAGGGACCATTAAACAAAAATCTTATTTCAGGGACCTAATTGAATATTTAACAAAACTCTGTTGAGATAAGACCCATAAGGCATTAAAGAATGAGGTCGTATGAGGTCTATCGCCGCTAAGGTCACGTGGTCGGAGTTCAGCCAAGAGCAACTCACCGATGTCAGGGCTGCTTTGCAGCAAGAAGAATGTGACGGATCCCGAAGCCTTTGATTTTTATTCAGATTTTTTTGTTGCTCGCTTTTATGGATGCATTCTAGGTTTATAGATCGGAATTATCATTGAATCTGAAAAAAGTAAAACCTTATATGGTTGAGGAGTGCCAGAGGCAATACAAAGAGAAAGAAAACAGAGCCAAAGAGGTGGCAGAACAGCGGGAGTTAAGGTGGCAGAGATTGGCTGCTACCGGGGGACAAAGAGGTTGTGTCAATTGGATACGTGGTCAAAACTTTTAACCGATCACTCAAGGTGGGGAGCAGCATAAAAACTAGAAACAATGGATGACTGACTTGCTGATGTGCTCTCCCTCCCTCTTTTTAGTGGATTTCCTTTTTGCCTAATCATCGAAGATATCAGGCAAAGCAGCAAGCAGTGTAATTTTATTTGTATTAATTAATTTTGTGAGTGATATGTTGCATCAGATTAAGAATGGTTTGTGATGGATCTCATTGTATTTCGTCTAATTTTTTTTCCTCTATGAAAAGAAATATTTCATCCTTGTGTTTGTACTGTACTATAGTTGCAAACCATTTCCAAAGTTATTATTTTATGTTTGTCAATATTAGGAGTTTTTCCTATTCCAACTGAAAGGTGGATAGGGAAATAAGGGATGAGATGAAAGGCAGGTGGGGGTGGGTAGAAATGGGTGGCGGGTGGGGAAGGGGCAGAGGAGCTGGGTATGTAGAAGTAAGAAGAAATGGTACAATATGTTTTTTTCTCCATGTAGAGGTTCATTAATTACATAAGGCTTAAATCATAATTTGGTCACTTTACTTTGACGTTCGTTAAGCTCACTCTATAATTTCTTTTCTCACTTTAGTCACTATACTTGGCATTCCTTCTCACGTTCATCACTCCATCCAATTTTTTTGATGGAAGGCTTAAGAATTTTTCAAAAAGCCAAAAACACCCTTATTGATTTTACGTGCTACTTGTGTGATTTTGAATTATTTAGGGTCTATATGAAATGAGGTGAATGTTACAAGGACAAAAACTAATTTCCCACCTTCCTTAAACCTTTTTCAAAACAGAACAGTCCTCTAACAATGGCGATGATTGATCCATTACCAAAATAAACCAAGTAGCTTATAAAGACCCATATTTCGAGTACATGTCAACTAAGGCAGACTCAACATTCACAAGACAGTTAAACCAAGTTCTAATTACATAACAGTGAATCGATTTCCCAATCTTCAAGAACCCCATACTTGCAACGGCAATCAACATGGAAATAGCTGATAGAATCACATCTGAAATCGTAGTCTGCTTGCATCTGCGAAAACAATTCCAAAGCCCTTTTAGCAAAACTATTTTGCTCAAACCTAAGATTAATAGTATTCCAATAACCAAATCTCCTTCAAGCATTCCATCAAACATCTTATAGGCCTCATCAATTAAGCTACATTTTGCATACATTCACAACACCCATTGATCACGCCACAAAGATGTGGTGACTATGCTGGTGATCCACATAATGGACTGGAGCTGACGTGTCCTGAATTAATCGTCCACGTCGGTGTATGTGGGGACTTGATGTGCCGGAGTTGATAGGATATCTGGGATTTGTGCTTGTTCTTGACCTTTGGTTACCTGAAATAAGACCACCGTTAAGGTGCTAGGGTTTCCCAACTACAGCCCTCAGGTGTGAAAGTCAGTAATCAGGGAGTATGAATGCCGGAGCTAGGCGTTCCCTTGAGCTTCCGGTGGTAATGTGTATATTTTATCAAGTTAGCTTACCTTTCTTCTAAGGGAAGGCTTCCTTTTATAGTAGTGTCCCTTGGGGGATCATGATTGATATAGGGGCCCTTGAGCATGGGGACCTGTTGCTGGTCGGCTGGCTAACAGCTTCTTACTGGTTAATGGGTAACGTGTGATACATCCATTGTGGGCGGTTGATGAGCCGCTACGTTATATCAGCTTGCATGGCTTGCTCGCCTCCTATTAAGAGGACATCTAGAGGCTACGTGCAGGCTACATGTCAGGTCTATCACATCAGGGAAGGTTTGTTGGTCAAACATGATCATTCCTCGTCTAGATGGTCGGGTCGTGCTCGTTGTTCGGAATGATCTTTGTTTTATCGAGGATCATGGTCAGCTCGTCAATGGTCGTTGTTCTTAGTGGACCCTGCCCAGGTCCAACTGGAATCCATATGGTCGCTCTACGTAGGAGGACCTAGGTCGGGTCCCTTCAGTAGCCCCCGAGTTTCCAAGTGCAAGGATTTATCCTTAGCTTGGAAAGTATAAGTCCTTTTGTTTGGCCATCGAGTATCTTTGATCTTCGCTGTGGTTCCTTGGTTTTTTGTTATCCATGCTTATGTTCGCTATTCATAGATATTTTTCTTTTGCTCGATTGTGATCGGGCATTCGAAGTCGAGGATGAATTCAGAGTTATTAGTGGAATTTTTCTGGGAAATTGGTTCGCCGTTTACATTAAATGCACGGTTAACGAGGAGTCGTAGGTAATCATTTCTTGTTTCTGTTCATAAATGTGACGACGTTCTTTCTACAAAACGTCATCGGTTAATGCCTGCTGTTTGCATGTCCTCGCCACGTGTCGGCCTGAGAATGGGTGGCTAGGATCCGAGCGTTTTTTAGTCAGGTCGACCCAGTGTCCTCGGGTTTGTATAAAAGTTGATTTCTCTAGCTTCAATTCTTCCATATGGTTTCCTTCCCTCTCAAATTGTGCTTCCAGTGAAGGCGATAAACCCGTTCCTCTGTTACTCCATCCGTTTCTGCTACTTCCAGCCATTAACCTGCCTTATAATCCTAGTTTCCAGGTTCGCCCCTTCCTACTCATTCTTTTGTCGTTAATTTCATAATCTTTGAGTCTGTTCTGAGTGGTTTTCTGGGTTTATTGCATTTTTTCGGTGACTGTTGCTTTTTTTGTTACACCGGTGCTAATTCTAGTAACTCTTCCTTTTTTTCAGTTCCTCGGTGATTCCATTATTTCGTTCCTTCCTCGCTCAGTTTCTCTTTACAGGTATTCCCCTTTTTTGCCCGCTACTCTTCGTCTTTCAATTTCTAGGGTTTAGGGTTTTTAGGCTTTATAAGACATATCCCTTATGTCCCCGCCTTTACTCCTAGCGAGACCTCCTCTTCTTCCTCGCTCAGCCCTTCTACTACATCTAGGCCGAATATGAGGACAAAACACGTCAGTCCGGACCCTGTGTACGCTCGATCTCCGACGAACAAGAGAGTATACTCGTAGACTGATGGGGCTTGGTCGCTCGTACTGCCGAGTCAAGCGATGCCGCTTTTGGTCGGAGGGGGATATAAGATGGAGGGTTTACCTACTCTTGCTGATGAAGAATATGCAGCCGAGGATATCCGACTGGCGTGACCATGTTGGTTTGCAGGGATACGACGAGGGCCCTGAGGTACCTATTTAATCAGTATTATAGAGAAATCATTGCCCAAGAAATGGTGGAGGCTAATAAGGTTTTGGCCAGCGAGAAGCGAGGAGAAGCTTCTTCGGCTGCTGCCCGCATCGAAGAAGGATCAGGTGGGGTTGAGGACGCCCCACCTGCTCGTAGAGTGCTGAGGGAATGGAGGAACAACGTATGGCCCAATGATGTGGTGGACTAGGATGACAAGCATAACCTTAGTATGGACGAGCTTAGGGGCCAATGTGACAAGGTCGGGTTCTACATGTGTTTTTTCGAGGCAAGTCTTCAGTTACCCCTCGACCCCTTGATTTGCGAACTTCTTGAATAGGCTAGTGCTCACCTTCTTAACCTTTCCCTTAACCTAGTTAGGTATCTGATCTCTTTTGCTGTTTGCGTTCGGGTACTCGGGTTTGAGCCTACCTTGCCTTTATTCAAAACTTACTTTTCTGCAACCAAGTCTCTGAACCAGCTCTAGTGCAAGCACCACAACCGAGGAATTAATCTATTCGCCAAGCCTCCTATTGGTCCACAGTTATTCTCAAATAGGCTAGAGGGGGGGTGAATAGCCTATGATGCCATTTAAAAACTTTTCTTTTTGGTATATTTAAAACGTAGATTTAGTGGCATTTGCAGTTTAGCGTATTGAGCATGTCTGCCGGTAAAGGCTATCGGTAGACTTGCTCTAAGCAGAAGTATCAACTCTGCCAGTAAACTGCCAGTCAAATCAAAAGTCATATATAAAGAATCTAAGTAGCGGAAAGTAAAGAGGCTTTAGATTTGGAGAAGTCTTAAGTGGCTGTACACGAATATATGATCAGAACAACAGCACACTTAATACTTCTTTCAAATGCAAACTTAGGAAATCAATTGGAGAATAACTTTTCTAAAGATAAAATAATTAGTAAAAAGCTCATAGATATATAATGACTGAGGTATAAAGTATTTGTAAGAACATATGAATTTATTCAAAGATAAATTGCATATTACATCAGCCTAAATATTCTATGTACAGTTTTTGTATTTGTCCTCTCAAACCTTAATCCTTACTTAATTATCCATACATGAATATTTAAGCAATATAGGGCAATAGGAGTCCAAAACGAGAAACCGTTATGAGAAGAGAATTTTCAAAGTCGTTCAGATAAAAGATATCTGAACGATTGAGTGCCGATCGTTAATCATTCATCATCAAAGTCGTTCATCATGGAAGGCCGATCGTTAATCATTCATCATCAAAGTCGTTCAGTTACCCCTTCCATGATGAATGATTATTGCACAATCAACAGCATTTGTATTGGAATACAAATCTGAAGATATGAATGCAATATCTACAGACAGCTCTTCATTTTCTTCAGACATTATCTAACATCAATCTTCAGATCTATCTACGATCTTGATCTCTGTCTTATGAAGTTTCTGATCAATCTCTTTTCTTCTCCAAGCTTTTTTTCCTAGCAATCCACTGAAAGTGTCTTACTAAGATTTGGATGGATTTACTGCAATCTTGAGTAGAGATCTGAGATGCGTTGGTGAGGACGATCTCATTGTAGATCTCTTTGTTTCTTTGAAGTTCTTGAGTGAGTTCTGTCACTCGTTGCTCATCGTTATTTTGTCTTGGGCAAGAGAGAGAATTTATATAGACTGGAGTCAGTGTGATCGTTGAGAGATGATGATTTAATGTTTCTATCCGTTTAGAGATATAGTTGTTGAAGTCTATCGGATAGAGATCTTTGTCTATAAGATCTTTGACTATTTGGGGCAAAGATTTAGTCCTATAGATCTTGAAACTTGTTGTCTGTCAGACTGTGTTGATAAGTCTCTGAAAAGTAGGTCTGATGTCTGATGCACTGTCAGGTGGTCTGTTCAATAAAGTGGTTCCTTTTTGACTTTATCAGACCACATGAGTGAGAGAAAGTCTTGTAGCTTTAACTAAGTCAGGCTTTCTGAGGCTTGAACATATTTGACTTGATTTGAACTGCTTTTAGTCTTTTCTCTGTAGCATGTGCAGAATTAAGTCTGCCGGTGGGATGTTCGGGCCAGTGGAGCTAGTCTTCCGGTTCAGGAGAACTGATGTCTGCTGATGCGAACATTCTAACTTGTAGCATGTCTACCGGTGGTGAGTCTTCACGATGTTCTGATCTTATCACTGAAGGCTTTTGACATTGTTGCAAGTCTGCCGGTGCTTAGTGCATCTGAATTGCTGGTCTGTTTGGTCATCATGTAGGAAGGTAAGACTTGATCATGTGGCACCTAATCTAGTACCTATGTGATGTCACACGAGTTGCCACGCTCACCGATACGCAGACCTTTTAGCCACTCGTGATGACTCAATTTAATGGGAACAAGCAAATCAACATATATGAAATATGCAAGGTGATAAGTAAATTATCAAGAGGCATATTCCAACACCTCCCGGCAAAACGGGGCACTAGGACGAGAAGGTTTTGTTGGTCGAGAGCCGATATGGGTGGAATTTCCCTGTTCCTCGGCTTTCTGATGCTGAGATTAAGTCGTTTTCTTCGGCCGGGACTCTGGATAAGTATGAGGAGTCTGCCCGAACGGCCGTCAAGACTTTCCTTGGAGTCCGAGGGACTGGACCTGCCCGGGTATTCCGCTGGAGCTCGATAACCGAGGATGAGATTTTGCCGAGGATGGTCGGTATGTCGACCAAAAAAAATAGAAGGGCTGAATCTTCGGTGTGAGGTCCCTGAGTATATTCAATATCCAAAATGGGCAATGCATGAAGGAAACAAGTTTAAACTGGACTGCCTCAATGCAAGGATAATATATTCAATCTTGAAGGCTGTGAAAGTACTCGTCTCTTGCACTTGTTTTAATTCGTTATCTTTTTTGACCACTATCACTCTATTCGTTCTAACTTATTTTTTGTCGTTTCAGATATGGTGGTCGATATAGATGACATGTCAGGTAGGACGGCCAGGCGAACCCAAGGGGTTGCCCGATGAACAGTGTTAATGCATGCAATTGCCGATCCAACCAAGGCCTACGCCCTGCCTACTGAGGGGCAGGGGACCGGGTCCTCGGCCATGCCTACCACCGCATCCACGGCCCCCTACCGGGTACCCCCAAAGGTCTTAATGACCCGAAAGCCGAAGCTCTCGGTGTAGCCCCCGACAAAGGCCCCGGCAAAGGTCCCCGCAAAGAAAGCTCCTACCCCTACTACTAGGTTAGCTTCCACTGAAAGTGCTTCAGCCGTTGCCCCGACTAAAAGGTGTTTGATCGAGGATGCACCCGAGGAAAATGAGCGGAGCATCGAGGAAGTATCTGCCCGCGCCCCAGCCACTAAAAAATTGAATGGAAAAACGGTGTCTTCTTCGTCCAGCGAGGAGACTGTTCCATGGCACAGGGACGACTTTGCTGTGCCCGCCACTCGGGCGGCAGGGATCCAGCTTGCCAAGGATATCGGAGACGTCCCCTCACTGCAAAACATTGACGTAACTCGTCAGGATGCTCCAAGTGCCTTGGCCGAACAAGGAATAGTTGTCTGGGCTCAGATGATGAATATGGTTGGGATTGCCAACTCTCTGCCCGCCAACGAATCGTTGGGACGAATGGGGCTGTGCGTGAGCGAGGTAAGAAATCCTCCTTTCGGTCTTCTCTTTTATTTCTTATTTATTTTGAGTCGATATATTGTGTTCTAATTTTTCCAATTCTTATTTCCGTGTAGCTATGCTCCTTCGCGATCTCTCTAAGTGGTCGCTCTGACCGGGCTGAGACCGAAGTGAGAGGCCCGAGTCCAAGCTGACCAGGATGAGATCGAGATACTTAAAGCTCGCCTGGCATCCCTAGAGAGTGATCAGGCCCGGAAGGCAGCCGAGCTGGCGGAGTCCTCGGCTAAAACAACCGCCTTGGCCAAGGAGAAAGAACTGGCCAAGGCTCGTGCTAGCAATGCTGAGAAGAGAGCTATCCAAGCCGAGGAGAAGGCTGCTCAGGTCGAACAAACGAAGGCCCTGGCTGAGATAGAGGCGGCTGAGTCTGTGGCGAGGATTGCCGACCTGGAAAGGCGGGTTGATGAGGTGAGGGCCTCAACTTTTGAACAGTACAAAGACTCTAAGGAGTACACTAAGGAGGTCCTCCCTTAGTGTACTCCGAGTAGTCGCTGCCTTGGGGATGACCCTTGGTACCATTGTTGAATGGGGCAACGAGCAGTTTGCTGGGGAAGCCGCGAGGGAGAGGCATGAGATGATTCCCTTCGATGAAGGTGAGCTGAAAATGATCCACGCAAAAGATGCCAAGCTCGGATTTGAAGAGTGGGTGCCCTCAACCCCCTGGTCTCAAGATGATATTTTTTTGATCGGCACCATGGAGTGGGGTAAGGATGTAGAGTTCGATGCTGAACTGAAACTGAAACATTTTATAGGCAAGCAATCCAATCATGATGAATTTGATAAGGAATCAATTGCTGCCGAGCAAAGAGGTCTACCTCCCCAGCCCGTGATGCCGAAGTGGTCGATCTCCCCGAATGATAGCTTTTAATCCTCGCTGTGCCGAGTGGACTTGGTGCGTGTGCCCGTTTATTTCCAAACAATTTTACTATTACTTGTTTGTAATGAAATAATTTGTATTCGTTTTGATTCTGATTTTTGCTATATCGATCAATGCTTCTTTTTTTTTAATTTCCATTTCATGCTTGCCTGTTTATTTCATACTTGTCTTTATTTTAGTTGTTTCGAAATCTTCCTCGTGTACCGATACTCCTTAGACTCATTTTGCAACCTTCCTCGCGTGCCGATGATAGGTTTTTGTCCCACCTCCGTACGAGGATTGGGAATGAGCACTTCGCTCATTTCTTTATTTGTAACCTTCCTCACGTACCGAGGATAGGCTGTAGTCCCACCTCCGTACGAGGATGGGAACGAGCACTTGGCTCATTTTTTTATTTGTAACCTTCCTCGCGTATCGAGGATAGGCTGTAGTCCCACCTCCGTACGAGGATGGGAACGAGCACTTGGCTCATTTCTTGATTTGTAACCTTTCTCGCGTATCGAGGATAGGCTGTAGTCTCACCTCCGTACGAGGATGGGAACGAGCTGATAACGAACACATATTGCTTTGAAAGTACACCATTTATTCAATATTTTGAACTTTGCTCCGAAGTTACATCAATGATAGTAGGATTTGAGATGATCGGCATGCCAAGGGTTTTTCAAAGGTGTGCCGTCAGATTCTTCTAGTCGATACGTTCCTTCTTTCACGATGTTGGTTATTCTGAACGGGCCCTCCCAATTTGGTGAAAGTTTGTTCCTTCCTATTTTTCGGCCAGTCGCCTCTATTTTTCTTAGGACCAGATCACCGACCAAGAAGGTTCTTGGTTTAACTTTTTTTATCGTGATAGATCTTTGTAAGCTTTTTGTAATTAATCATTCTGAGGTGGGCTGCTAGTCGTTTTTTTAACTTTTTTTCTTCAAGGTTGGACAGGTCATTCTGTTCTTGATCGAAGAAAGTGACCCGAACTGTTGGAATGGCTAATTTAACCGATGCCATTGCTTCTGACCCATAAGTAAGTGCAAACGGGGTTTCACCAGTAGATCCCCGGATTGATGTTCTGATTCCCCATAGGACGATTGGTAATTGTTCCAACCAGCTACCTTTTTTCTCGTCTAAGCTTCTCTTTAGAGCGTGCATAATTTTCTTATTACCTGCCTCTGCCTGACCATTGCCTTGGGGGTGAGCCACCGAGGACATTCGGTGTTTGATGTTCAGTCTTTCACAGCTTGCCGTGAATTTCTTGGAAAAATGGGTGCCATGGTCGGAAACGATCATCCGAGGTAGTCCGAAACGACAAAAGATTTGCTTGTATACGAACTTTATTGCTTGGTCCTCGGTTATCCTAGCGAGCGGCTTCGCTTCAATCCATTTGGTAAAGTAGTCCACCGCGACAATAACATATTCGCACCCATGCTTAGCTTTGGGGAAAGGGCCGATGAGGTCAATTCCCCACATATCAAAAGGCTATGCTGCGACCACCAGCGTTTGTAGGACCGAGGGAAGTCGTGGAATATTTGCATATCTCTGGCACTTGTCACATTTCCTCACATACTTCGGTGCATCCTTTCTCATGCTCGGCCAATAATACCCTTGAAAGTTTATTTTGTTCGACAGAGTCCTCAGACCTGGGTGTCCCCCACATTCACCTTCATGTACCTCGGCCACAGATCCTTCAATGTCTCTGGTCGTATGCATCGAAGAAGAGGCTTTGTATTGGATTACTTGTATAGCATACCTCCTATTACCGAGTATCAGCATGCTCGGTTCCTTACTATTCGTCCTTCGCTCTTTCCTTCCGACAGGATGCCCTGGTCAGTGTAGTCCCTTATGTTATCGATCCAACATCTTGAAGCCTCCGTGACTACCATAATCTCCTCCTGGTTGATGGCTGGAATTTTGAGAAACATGAATTCGACATCAGGAGGCACTTCCTCAGCTTCCGAGGATGCGATTTTGGAGAGGTAATCTGCTCGGGAATTACCCTCTCTAAGAACTTGTTCCAGCTCCCAATATTTGAACCGTGTCAACAATTTTTGCGTTAGTTGTTGATATTTGTCCAACACCGGGTGATTTGCTTCATATTCGCCCAGTACTTGTTTAACCACCAATTGGGAATCACTGTAAATTATAATGTCCTCAGCCCCCAAGCTTAGTACGAGCTCGATTCCGGAGACCAAAGTTTCGTACTCGGCCTGATTGTTCGAAGTCTTGAATTGAAACCTCAACGCTATGTTCAATTCTCCTGATTCCGGGATAATCAATGAAAGACATGCCCCACTTCTTTCGGCCCCCGCAGATCCGTCTACAGACAAGACCCAATATCGAAGAGGCATGGTCCTCGGTGTGACTTCTTCACCAATTTGTTCTTTGTCGGCCTTCTGCTTTATAAATGAATTTTCAGCGATAAAATCGGCCAGGACTTATGCTCGGATTGATTTCCTGGGCTCATAGTCGATATCATACCCCGACAACTCGACCGACCATTTCAACATTCTGCCCGCCATATCTGGTTTGTGCAGAATTTTTCTTCGGGGAAAATTGGTGTACACTATAATCGAATGTGCTTGGAAGTAAGCTTTTAGTTTCCGGACAGCAATGAATAGGGCGAGGACTAACTTTTCAATCCTTAAGTATCTCCCCTCTACATTCGTCAGTGCATGAGAAACATAATAAATTGGCTTCTGAATTTTCTCTTCTTCTCTTATTAAAATTGCAGCAACTGCTGAGTCTGATGCTGCCAAATATACACATAATTTTTCCTCTGGTACTGGGATGCGAAGGAGTGGTGGTCGACCAAGGTATTCCTTGAGTTCTTCAAAAGCTTGGGTACAGTCACCATTCCATTCAAACTTCATGTCTCCCCTCAATATTTTGAAGAAGGCTAAGCTTTTCTCGGCTGACTTGGCGATGAAGCGACTGAGGGCCGTGATCCGACAATTGAGTTGCTGGACGTACTTGATCGAGGATGGAACGTCCATAGTTGTTAAAGCCTTTATCTTCTCTGGATTGGCCTCGATTCCTCTTTCATTGACCATATAGCCGAGGAACTTTCCCACTGTTACTCTGAATGCGCACTTAGCCGGGTTGAGCTTCATTTTATTCTTTCTCAAATTTGAGAAAGTTTCCCGTAAGTCATTGGCGTGATCGGAGTGTTTGGTTTTGATGACCATGTCGTCAATGTAAGTTTCCACATTCCTGCCTAGCTGGTCGCCAAACACTTTGTTCACTATTCTCTAGTAGGTAGCCCCTGCGTTCTTGAGGCCAAAGTGCATCATGGTGTAGCAATACAACCTTCCAGCAGCTCGGAATGTTGTGTGTATCTAGTCGGCTAACCACATATTGATTTGATGATAACCCGAATAAGCATCCACAAAACTGAGGATTTTGTGCCCAGAGATGGAGTCCACGAGCTGATCGATCGTCGGTAGCGGGTACCAATCTTTCAGGCAGGCTTTGTTGAGGTTAGTGAAATCCACGCACATTCTCTATTTCCCGGTTACTTTCTTCACCAAGACCACATTTACAATCCAGGTTGCATACAAGACTTCTTTTATAATTTTGGCTTTCAGCAACTTAGACACTTCCTCTTTGATGGCTTTTTGTTTTTCCCATGAAAAGATTCGTGCCTTTTGTTGTATAGGAATGAAGTCGGGATCAATGCTCAACTGGTGCATAGCAACGTTCTCGCTAATGCCCTCCATATCCTCGATCCTCCAAGCGAACACATCCAAGCTTTCTTTTAACAGCTTGATGATCGCTGCTCGTTCTTCCTTTGGCATCTCCCTTCCTACTCTGACCTTCTGCTCGGGGAAGTCGAAGTTAATCACAATTTCATCAAGGTCCTCATTTGGCTCGATAGCTGGGTGGTGATCAACGTCCAAACTTTCGATTGTGATTACTTTTATGGTGGCCTGGTTTCTCTTTTTGTCATGTTCGGCAGTAATTGAGTTGCCGATCATATGGTCCTCGTTTCCCCCTTTTTCTGGCGAGCTGGCGTTCCCGGCTCTCTTTCCACCTTTTTCTAGCGAGCTGGCGTTCCCAGCTCGCTTTAGTTGTTCATGGTTATTGGTTCCTTCTTTTTTCGACGAACTGGCGTTCCCAACTCGCCTTAATTGCTATACGTGTGTATGCTCGGGGAGCGATGAAATCGGTTCCTCCGTTTCTCGAAGCCTTTTGGTCGTCCTGCTTATTTCGACCACTTCTCCTTCCGGCATGGTGATCGTCACCTTCTCCTTCTGTGTCTTCTCTCTGTAGATATACTCCAGGGTGCTTGCTGGATCATTTAAGACCATGCCTATCCCCTTTTTAGTAGGGAATTTTATTCTTTGATGAGCCATAGACGCGACCATCTGGAACTTTGTTTGAGAGGGTGATCCCAGTATAGCGTTGTATAGGGATGGTAGATCGAGTACCAAAAATTCAATCTCCTTCGTTCGAGGAGTCAAGCTCTCTTCCCCCAAAGTCACCATGAGGACAATGGTTCCTTTCATCGCCACCTTGTGACCGGTAAACCCTTCCAACTATACACTGCTCGGCCTTAGATGGGTGTCCTCCAACTCCATCCCTTTGAAACAGGAATAATACAAGATATCCCTTCCAGCCCCCGTGTCTACTAGTACTCGCTTCACCTCGTTGTCATGTATTCTCACTCGAATAGTCAAAGGCTGTTGACGGGCAATTTCACTAGTGGCTATCTCTCTTGGCCAAAAGGTAATTCCTCTTGTTTCATCGGGTAAGGGCATCATGTTAACCACATGCTTTAAATTGTAAATCATGTGTTTCAACTGAGTCCCGCTTGGCATGGCCTCCCTAATGGTGTCGATCACATTCCTAGGGCCCCCATTATTTGGTCGGGGGTTCTAGTTTCTCTCCGGCTCCGTCTGCCTTCCCCCTTGGTCGTTGCTTTTCTTCTCGAACCTTTGGAGCTCGCCCATGTCGATCAACTTTTGAATAGCTTTCTTCAGGTTGATACATTCTTCGGTCGTATGACTGATGTCTTTATGGAAGGTGCACCGTTTATTGGGGTTGTGAGGATACCGAGTTTCTTTCAGCGGCCATGGCCTGTCTATTTTGTCTTGGTCGAGCAGGACGTTCATTATGTGCTCGCGACTGGTTGTGAGTGGAGTCCAGTCGATTTCGTCCCACATGTTCTTGCCTCAATTATCTTCTTCTTTGTGGCCTGATCCTCGCCCCCCTTTATTCGAGTTATCCGGAGCCCAATGCATTCCATCGTGCTCTTTCTTTTTACCGTCTTTCTTCTCATTCCCCTCCTTCTTTGCCTCCTTGGTGTTGATCACCCGAATAACATGGGCATACATTTCACCGACGGAGGCTTGGTCTCGTAGCATCATCTCTTGTCTCATTAGCCCCTGTTGCAAGCCGGAGATAAAACACATCTTGATCGACTCCTCTGAGATATACGGTATTTGGTCGACCATGGCCATGAATCTGTCCATGTATGTCTGGTTCGACTCGTTTATTCGTTGTTGTATACCGCATAAGTTGGTCTGCTTCTTCGGCTGGAGTCCGGCCGAGGAAAATTGGGTGACAAGCATTTGTCTGAATTCATCCCAACTTTCAACTGAATCCAGTGGGAGGCCTGTGTACCACTTCAATGCCTTCCCTTTGAGAGTCCCAGGAAATATCTTTCCCCATACATCTTCGTCATCTGGGGCCACTGCGTTCATTTTGACCTTGAAGCTGGCCGTGTGATCGACAACATTGGTAAGGCCCTGATATGGTTCAAATGTGAGGATTTTCTTATCAGGTAATGGAGCATTCCTCATCCTCTCCTGGAATGGGCCATTTTTGGCTGGGTGTAATACCATAGGTTTTCCCTTCTTCATGGCCTCAAGCCTGCCACGAGGAATTTCACCTCTTGTTCTACGGCCAAAGATGGTTTATTAGTTGATTTTTGCACCTCGGTGGTCGCGTTCCGACCACTCTTTAAGTGTCATGTTCTCGATTGTTAGGAGTGAGTGCAATGCCCGCATGTTTTATTCTTCATTACCTCGATCCTCAGCCTAGACTCTCCTTCCTTGCTCCTCTCCCGTGTTCGGCGAGGGCGATTGGACTCATTTGGAAAAGTTAGCCGACTATGGATATTAGCTTTAGGCGTTTGATCTCTCATCCTATCCCCTAACCGGGATCTTACACTGGGCCGAGGTACATCTTTTTCTTTTCCTTTGCCTTTTGAGGTAACCTTTTGAAGGACTTAGGCTGGCTCCTCCTGGGGTATGGCATTGGTCGCTGCCTTCATTTTTTTTCTAAAGCGTGAACATTCTAAGTTCGGCCTCTTGAATTCCTGCGAGGTAAAGTTTCTGGCGTTCCCAGAACTTTGCCTCTACCAAGAGCTCATCCTGCTCGGTGGCTTTGTTTTTTTCTACCTGAGAGTGTTCCACCCGAGCCTCTCCTTCGTCAACATCAAAGATGGTGCTCGCTTGGCCGGTGGCACCTCCTCTGTTGCGAGCATCCTCTTGGTTGCTTTTTCCTCCCAACGCTTTTGAAGTGGCGGTGGCGAGGTCCATGTCGCTTACTCGCTGGCCGGTAGGGGATTGTTCGTTTTGTTTTGTAGGAGTTTGTTTGTCCATTTCTTTAGAGTTATGGCTTGGTGATAAAATATGACGTTTCCCTGCAACGGAACCACTTGATCACGCCACAAAGATGGGGTGACTATGCTGGTGATCCATGTAATGGACCGGAGCTGACATGTCTTGAATTAATCATCCACGTCGGTGTATGTGGGCACTTGATGTACCGGAGTTAATAGGATATCTTGGCTTTGTGTTTGTTCTTAACCTTTGGTTACCTAAAATAAGACCACCGTTAGGGTGCTGGGGTTTCCCAGCTACAGCCCTCAGGTGTGAGAGTTAGTAATCAAGGAGTATGAATGCCGGAGCTAGGCGTTCCCTTGAGCTTCCGGTGGTAATGTGTATATTTGATCAAGTTAGCTTACCTTTCTTCTAAGGGAAGGCTTCCTTTTATAGTAGTGTCCCTTGGGGGATCATGATTGATATAGGGGCCCTTGATCATGGGGACCTGTTGCTGGTCGGCTGGCTGGCAGCTTCTTACTGGTTGATGGGTAACGTGTGATACATCCATTGTGGGCGGTTGATGAGTCGTTACGTTATATCAGCTTGCATGGCTTGCTCGCCTTCTGTTAAGAGGACATCTGAAGGCTACGTGCAGGCTACATGTCAGGTCTATCACATCAGGGAAGGTTTGTCGGCCGAGCATGATCATTCCTCGTCTAGATGGTTGGGTCATGCTCGTTGTTCGGAATGATCCTCGTTTTATCGAGGCTCATGGTCGGCTCGTCATGGTCGTTGGTCTTAGTGGACCCTGCCCAGGTCCAACTGGAATCCACGTGGTCGCTCCACATAGGAGGACCTAGGTCGGGTCCCTTCACCCATCATTGCAAACAAATTCAACGCATCCCCATTAACAAAATCAACTGCCCAAGAATCTATTTCCCTTTCCTAAGATCCGAATTATCGCTGCAATCTTTCAACAAATATGTAAAATTATAAACAACAGGTTAAACATTCTTTATTTTCATCCTACAAAAGAATGATAAAGCATTGTTTGGAGAAGAGTACCGAGCATAAAGCATGAAATGATAGAGAGGATCAAATTTTGGGTCGATGGGTTTGAAAAACAAGGGCGACTTCGGGCAAGCTGTCGTGTTTTCAGAATAGACTAATGAAGTTGGTTTGGAACAAATGTTCACTGTAAAGACCGTTCTTGATGATAAGAAGGAGGATTCGGGGAATTTCTTTCATGGAAGAGGAAAGTTCAAGGAGAAGTGCAGATGGTTGTTTGTAAGCATGAGTGGGAATGTGGCTTCTTTGCGAGAGTGTGTTGGGGGGAGGGGTGGGGAAAAGCAGTTAATACATTGAGTTGTTCTCAATCTTGGTTTTCTCCAAGGAATGCTTTGGGGGAAATTGAAGTAATGTATTAGTAGTTGTAGTATACTAGTATTGATTATCATAATATGTTCATTAAATTCAAAATAAAGGAAGTTGGATAAATTAAAATAAAATAAAGTAGAGGAAAGTAAAAATTATGAAGAAAAAAAGCTACTGACGAAACCAAATATATGAACGAGGGTGTGAGCACTATGAGGTATACCTAATAGAGAAGTTATATAATTTAAAATGTTAAAACTATTGTAATTTTTTATCTCAAAACAAATATTTATCCTATTTTTTAGAGAAAACAATTACTCTCTTTATTTTGTATATATTATGAAAAAAGAATACTTAAATAAGTAATTGAGATTAATAAAAATAACTAGACAAATTAACTTTATTAATAACGTAGTATTTATTTTACAAATATGTGAGCTTAGTAACTTTTTTTTAGTTTGATAATTTATAGTGACCTTCTTGACTTAGATGCCAAGTATGGTGACCTTATTGACTTTACAAACTAAATGTGAAGGGGTATTTCTGTCTTTTTGAGCATTTTCATCAAACTTAACTAACGGAAATGATTATGGGTGACCTAATTATCACCAAATGCCAAGTATAGTGACTAAATTGACAAAAAAATATAACTAGTTGAGTGAGCTTAACGAATAAACCGTCAAACTACGATGACTGAATTGTGATTTAAGTCATTACATAATTAGTCCTTGTACTTTCTAATTTGATATGACCATTTTACTCATGTGTAAAATCACGTGACACACACGTGAGGAAACTTAACTGACGGAATTGGACAGAAGGATTAAGTCCACGAAAAATTTCAGCTTAAGGACCAATTCCGAGCAATTGGGACCAAAATCGAGAAACCCAAAAAGTGGAGGGACTATTTGGGTAGTTTGTCCTTTTTTTAACATGTTTTTTTTAATAAAAAAAACTTATGAAACCCGATACGTCGACATGGAGATTTTTTTTTAAAGAGAGATGAAGATGATGAAATTAGTGGATGAGTTAGAAGTGTTAGTTACTTAGGGTCTCTTAATTGGGAGTAATTGGAGCGGGTGGTTGGTTGGGCGAGTTAATAAACATTTAGTATCTATTAAAAATGGTCCTTAGATAATTTTATTTATTAAATAATATTATGATTAAAGATTTTGGTGTTACGTTTAGGGTCACTCTTAATTCTTTGCTTTGAATTCTTACTTATAGATAAGGGTGTAAATCGGAATCACCAAACCGAACCAAACCAAATCAGTTGTTTTGGTTCGTTTTGGTCGAAGACGGTTCGATTTCGGTTTCAAAAATTAGAAAATCACCCTGTTTGGTTCGGTTCACAGGTTTTCGTATTAAACCAAACCAAACCAACATATATATTTTTATTTTTAATATTAGTTAATTTCATTAAAAATAATTTATATAAACCACAGAACCGAACTGAACTAAACCGAGTGATTCGATTTGATTCGATCTCAAGTCTTACTTAATTCAGTTCAATTTGAAATTTTTAAAACCAATAAAAAATAATTCACTTTATGATTTTAACATAAATCAAACAAAAACAAACCGCTGCACTCCTACTTTTAGATGCTGTGCCGTTCCACAAACGACATGGGACTCCCAAAACTTCACTGTTAAGATTATGACTAAGCCAAATTTTCTTATTATTATCTGGACAACCTCTAGTGGACCCCACTTCTTGTGTAGAGAGACGGGGTTTAATGGAGCTTTGTGCCTTTGAGGACTATTGACTAGAAAGTAATAATAAAACCAACACGACAAAGTATTGGGTAATTTAATATTTTCGTAAATAACGTACTAGAAATAAAATATTAATATAATCTCCTATTTTGCTTAAAAAATATCAAGAGAATCGGTGACAAACTCTTTTTCGATACTCTAAGGTGTTGTTTGGTAGTTAGAATTAAGATCAGATAGGATTAATAAATCGAGTTACCTGATATTGGTCGAAACTAATAGCACTGAGTTATCCGGATAAAGTCATTATCCTCTTACTATTAATACCAAGGGTGAGAGTGGTATTATTAATGTCCTCACTAAATAATCAGAATTAACGTTTATAATCTCAAAACTACCCTCCATATACAAATGAGGATTAATAGCGAGGTACTAATAATACTGAGATTAATAATATTGTTTATCATTATCCAACTATCAAAAAAACCCCAAGTCTCCAACTACCTCTATGACTTAAATGACCGAAATATCCACGTGGTCAAAACACGGCTCCAAATTCAATCCAGACTTTAATTTCAAGTTTGAAGTTTCAACTGTAGTGAAAATGAATCAATTGGGGAGGAGGAAAAGGCAGAATTCGCTAATGGAAAACATATGTACCCCCATTCCCAACCAACCCTGAAATTTTAATTTAAACATTGACAAAAAAATAAAAAAAAAATAGTATCCACCAGAATTAAGCTTCCTATTAACAATTCATAATTTATGCCTCAACAACCACTCTTTAATATTTGAATGTTCATTTGTACTCTTAATTAAATTAATTAATATGCATTGTTTACATTGTATATGCTAATTACATTTGGTTAGTAATATAATAAAAATTAATAATTAATTTACATTAAATTTTTAAATGATAAAAAACTTTTAGAGTTGAGACTACTAGAAAAAGAAAGACAGTTAACCATTATAAATAAGATTTAGGAAATAATAATTTTAACAATTTCTAAAGTCACTTATGTGAACACCGATGCAAAAGTTTCTGTATGTGTCCTTAAAAATTATATTAGCCAAACCCATAACCACTATCTAGTTTTTTCTCTATACAAAATATTTTGTACTAAAAATACGATTGCAATTTCAACATTTGATCCGTTAAATAAATTAAACAGAATCGTGAGAGAGTAGCTTTATTTGACAGTTCTTTGTAAGATCAGTCTTTTCTTTTATTTGACAGAGTTGTTTATTTTAATAACAGTTCCATCCTTGACTAGATTTAAAAAACGACATCACCATTCATAGTTCACAAAATAATTAGCTTCTTGAAACTGTTGATGCACAAAAATCATCTTATTAGGATGCTCGAAAGTGTCTTTGCACGTAGTAGACCGCCAATGTCACGTTTGGCGGTGTTTCCGTCAAAACCCTCAGGTATATATGTTTGTTTTTTCCTCTTAAAGGGATGAGGACGTGGGAAGAGATCAAACCTAAAACATCACACTTTGTGAAGTCTCATCTTTACTACTGGGCCACCCCCTTAAGGGTTCAGATATATATGTTAGTCTAAGCATTTAGAGAGAAAAGTAGGGAAGCATAAGTTGTCAAAAAAAATAAAAAGAAAGAAAGTATGGGAAGGAGTCATCCTCTATCCAGTATCCATGTCATGTCAGATGTAGCTTATGGAAAAGTGTTTATAACTTATGACTTCTCATAAGTTATTTTAAAAGTGTTTGATTTTATTTTGTTACAGTAAGTTATAAGTAGAGTACAACCCCATTAAAATACTCTTTAGTCTATAAGTCATCAGCACCAGGTGAATAATAAACTTTCATGAGTTTATCAAATTCCAAAATTACCCATGTTTTAATTGAAATAGGGTAATAATAATATTATTATTATTATAACATTATTAATAATAATAAATAAATATTAATAATAATAATAAAGGTAATATTAATAATAATAAATTTCATAATAATATAAATATAAATAATATTAATATTAATATAATAAAAATAAATACTAATAGTAAGTAATAATATTAATATTAATGTTACTAAAATAATAATAATAAGAAATAATAATGATAATAATAATTATTATTAAAATTAACAATAAGAATAAAAAAAATATTAATATTAAAAAAAATAATGATGATGATAATAATAATAATAATCACATTTTGTCAGTGGCGGATCCAAAAATAAATCTCAGCGGTGTCACTAATGTTAATTATTACTTAAAAATAAAATTAAAATTAAAACAATGTCATTTTGTAGTGTATACATTCAAAAAAAAAAAAAAACTTCAGCGGGGCACTTGCACCCCAAGTGCAATGAATAGATCCGCCACTGCATTTTGTGATGAGACTATTTTAGTTTTTATATTTGAATTCATCACTTTTTTTAACTTATTAATCAAACATACAAACACTCACACACTAACTTATAGTAATGGTACGAATATGAAAGCAGAAATTTGTGCTTTAAAAGATGGTTTATCTCTATGTTACTTTTTGGGCCTTTCTCGGGTGGTAATTGAATCGGACTCGTTGGTGGCCGTTAAAGTTTTGGGGCATAATCATAGTGAGCCTTAGGAGTATATTTATGAGTTTCGGGCTTGCCGAACTCTGATGTATGACTTTACCTTGACGCGTGTTTTTAGAGAGCAGAATAGAGTCGCCGATCGGCTTGCATTTGAAGCTCATAACAATCAGTGATGCAGGACTTTCCATAGTTTTCAATTGCTTTCTAAAGAAACTAGGACTCTTTTTTCTATGGATAAGTATGGTTTCTTTAGTTTTAGAAAGAAGGCAAAATATAACACTATTAGTTAGTTACTTTTTTGTTTTCTATGTATTTTGTTCCCGATGTTAGACTCCTTTGTCCCCCCGTTCCGAGTAAGGCTGGTTATCCCCCTCTAATTTGTATCTTTTTTTCTAATAAATTCCGCAGGTGCCGCTCTGCTTCTTTAAAAAAAAACACACCCACACACACACACTAACTTATAAAATGTAATCAACACTTTCAAAAATCTAAATCAAACAGCACCAGTTATTAGTCATGAGTCATAAGCAATATATTATCAATAATAAGTAATAAGTAATCAGCACATATCAATAAGTCAAATCAAACAAGCTCATAGTCTTTCTAAGAGACTTTTTACTGGGTTTAGCTTTGAGCCTTTTTGGGTCATAGGTTTGTCCCACATCTCACAGTATTCTTTCGAGAGAAATTCGGGTCGGTCTACATTGATAAGTTTTCAACCACAACAGTACTCTATATTTATTTTTAAAAAACGAAAAAAACAGTTTTAGGGATGAAAAGATTGCGATACCCTTAATGAACCTGAGTTACATTACGGATCATTTATTCAGTGAATCGCATTGTATCATTTCGCGATGCATTAAATTTAAACTACTTAATCCAATGTATGCATCACAATACACTAGTCAAGCATCAATATTGAAACATGATACAAAAAAATATTGAATCAGACATTCATGTCTCTTCTTTCTTATACATAATCAACAAATGATTCAAATTTGTGTATCTTTTTAATATCCCAAATTAAAATCAATGCACCACGATTCTAGCTATGTTTGCCTAACCATGTGGGGTGTGTCATCCCTATTGAAACAACATGGACGTAGATAATTTAAGAAAACAACAAAAAAAGAAAAGAAAAGGACGGTCCTTTCAAAGTTCTCAAGTGACAATAATAAGGAGATACCAAAATATATTTGTGGGAAGTAAAATATAGAAAATTATCAAACATATTTGTAATTATGATAATGACACTTAAATATCCCTTAGTTGTCCAATTTTTAAAATATGAACTGTTTAAGACTTTAAGTAGAACGTAGGGACTAGGGAGCACTAAATAATACAATTAAAAAGAGCGAAAAGCTAATGAAATGAGACTTAAAGGGTGCTCGTGGATAGTTTTGCGAGTTTTCTCTCTCTTTGCTGCCTATTTCTTGCTTATGGCTCGTGTCTAATGTTAGCGTTAATAAAATGAGTAATGCTAGAGCCACTCAATGAGCATTCAAATTTGTGCATCAAATGATGTGGTTTCCGATGTCTAAAATAGTTGCTTTTTAGAACGTACTTTTGTAAAACAAAACTTTTTCAATAAATGTTTTTTTGAAAAAGTGACTTGTTCCTATTTGCTAGGTTTAAAACCAATGAATTGATGAAAAAGCTTCATTTATACACACTGTCTTGGTAGTTGGTACAAAAGATATGGAGAGAAGTTGCGGCGGCAATAGACATAGCCTTACTCTTTCCTGTCGATCACTACAAAGTTAAAACTGAAAACCACGGTATACAAAGCAAGGTCACAAACGCAGACGCACGGCCACCCATAAATAAATGGGTGATAATCTGACGGTCCCTTTTATAACAATTTCAATCTTTAAAGGACATGAATTTTGTTTTTAACTGATAAATGACATTTTTATGATAAAATGATGAGTATACCCTTAATGACATTGGTTGGGGGGCACTGCATCGTAATTCAAAATCGATGCATCGTAAGTCCAATGTGTGCATCAGTAATTCAATTTTTACATTGGTATTACTAGGAAGAAATTTCATGCATCGCAATTTAAAAATCATGCATCAGGATGTATCAATTTGGCTTTAATTTTTCTTTCACTCTATTTCTTCACATTTATCACCCACGAAAATCAACTTTATAAGCTATTGGAATGGAAACACAAATTTATAGAAGAATTTTAAGAAGTGAGATTCACCCGAATTTTTTTAGGAAGAAGTTATGAAGATGATTCACCAGAGAAATTTTAGAAAGAAAAGAAGATTCACCGAAAAAGTTTTAGGAAGGATCTACCTTATATGTTATTGCGGGGAATTCACGTCATTCTAACCGAGATGAGTGATGTGTACATAAAAATTCTAATGTGTGCATTGGTAATCCAAATTTTGCATCAGGATTACTGGGAAGAAATTTCATGCATCGCAATTCAAAAATCATGCATCGCGATGAGAACATAATTCAAAATCATGCTTCAGGATGGATCTATTTGTGCATCGGGATGCATCAGTTTATCTTTGATTTTTCTCACTCTATTTCTTCACATTTATCTTCTAAGTTAGATAGTCTTATCTCCCGACAATTGATCACCCACGTAGATCCATGAAAATCAACTTTACAAGCGAATAGAAACAGAGATTCACCAGAGAAATTTGAGGAAAGAAGATTCACTCGAGAAATTTTAGGAAGAACGAATAAATTGGAGGTCAAAATCAGTGATATTTAGGAAGACAAAAATGGAGCTACTTGGAATGGAAACAGAGATTTATCGGAATTTTTTTAATGAAGAATTGATAAATGACATGCTAAAATATGATATATTTGGGAAGACGAAAACGAAGATATTTGGAATGGAAATAAAGATTCACCGGAGTAATTTTAGGAATAGAGATTCACCAGAAATTTTTTAGGAAGAGATTGCAAATCGGAGTCTGAGATCTTAAGAAAAGAAAGACGAAGATTGAGCATTATTAGAACAAATTTATGAAAGTGACCGAATACAGTTGAAAAAAGAGGTATTTAAGCGGTTAGATATTTGGGAAAGTTGACCCTTGTCATAGAATACGCGCCTCAGTTTGTCAGTCAATCACTTAAGTCTCGTTTGGTGCAGTATATTGAAAATGCAGCTTTTTCCAAACACATCGCTTTTAAAACACAACATTTTTAAAACACAACATTTTTAAAACGTAGTTATTTTCTTGTAAACACGTTTGAGAAATTATTTCAAAACGTTATTTGTATAAATAAAGTAGTTGTAAACACAACATATTTTTAAAACGCTTCAAATTGGAGCGTTTAAAAACGCTGCATATTTATAAAATGTTGCGTTTTAAAACGCTCAATTGAAATATTTTTAAAGAAAAAACACTGTATTTTTTACCAGTATTTTGATCAAAACGCCCCACCAAACAAACACTTATATATATGCTATTGGGTATGTGTCTAACCTTGGGCTGATCAATTTCAAAGCGACTCACTTCACATTCAGTCTAGGCTTCTTGCTTACCCTATTCAAAGAAAAAATTACAAGCCGGTACATTTTTTAAAATGTGTTTTCAAATCAATCCAGTCATTTTTGAAACATATCTTTTAGATACATTTTTGAGATAAAAGTACATTGGTACCCCCATTTGTATCGCACAAGTGCATCGATACCTTTCTCTCTCTCTCATATTGCTCCCCGTACCTTTCTCTCTCTCTCTCTCTCTCTCTCTCTCTCATCGTTCTCCCTTGTTTCGCCGCCAACATCGATCTTTCCGCCGACGATTCCCTGTTCTCCCCTAAATTCCCCGACCGTTATTCCCAAAACACCAACGATGACGTCCAATTCATACGCTGTGTTAGTAAACACGGAGGCGGTGGGTCCCACCCCGGTATTTCCATAACCGAGCTCGGCGAGACCTCGAATTCGAATAGTTCCCCCCACAATGTCCCAATGTTTGTGTGCGAAATCTGCGTGGAGCCGACCCCGTACACCGCCTCATTCTTCATTATGGGAGGTTGCACCCACTCCTAGTGCTCCGATTGCATGGTCCGATCTCTCTCTTTCTCTCTCTCTCTCTCATCGTTCTCCTTAATCTTGAGAGCTCCAGCTCCCATCTCTACGACCAGGACCAGCAACCACCTGAAAGCTCCAGCTCCGGCGAAACAAGCGTTCCACCGCCGTGTTCGGCCGCGGTGGACACTCCTCCGTCTTCCGCGCTCGTACTACTGTTGCAGTCGTCCAAATTTAAGGAAATGTTTGAAAATTAGATACTGCTGAGAAAATTAGATGCAAATAGATCAGTTGTTTTGGTCTTGTTTCATTCAGATGGATTATTTAATTTCTGATGAATATCCACTTATATTAGATCAAAACAAAGGGAATGTAAGTATATGTTAGTGTAGTCAGTACTGTTTTTCTGGTTTATGATGTTTGTATCTTGTAGGTTGATTTTTCTGCGAATTGTAGAGGTACAATTTATATATCATGCATGTGGATTGGTAGAGTTCTTCATCTTTTGCGGGAACCAACTAACGAAATGCCCCTTTTTAATTCTTATCTTTTTCCCTCTGAACAATTGTTTTCTGTCACTTGCTGCTTGACACTGTCCGGCGTGAGGGAGAGAGACGGTGATAGTGGGTTTTGACGTTTGATTTTGGGTTTTGAGTTTTGATTTTAAATTTTGAAGGTTCTGATGCCAGGCATCAGGTTGATTTTTGCGCATCGTTGATTTCGCATCGTTGATTTTTGCATCGAGTTGATTTCGATGTCCGCATCAGTTGATTTCGGCATCGTTGATTTTTGGCATCAGGTTGATTTCTGATGCCTGGCATCAGGTTGATTTTTGGCATCAGAGTTTTCATTAATGGCATTTTTGTCATTTAGCAAGCAATTTGTAGTTTTATGAAATGTGCAAAAAATTAATGGTCCTAGATGAAAACATGTTTTCAAAATTATACCCACTTGAAATTCCCCCTTATTCAAATGAATGAGAGCCATTGGGCTTTTGTTCTGTTCATAGTTACATGGATTAATTGCGGGCCGGTCGATCTCATTTTTTGAAATTGTAACCGCTCCACTACCCTCTATTTCTTTCAACCGTATAAGTGCACTTTTATAATTTTTTCCAATATTTCCATCTTCTTTTTCTTCAAATCTAGCTTACCTCATCCAGCGTGTTCACTTTTCTCTACTTGGACTCTCTCTCTCTCTCTCTCTCTCTCTCTCTCTCTCTCTCTCAGATCTGGCATCGGAGCCATTTGCATGTTCTCTTTCTCCACTTTATAATTTGTTATAAAGTGGACTGCCTTGACATTCATGAGATTGGTTTACAATGCTTGGGTCCATAGGTTCACTTTCATAAAATGGCTTCGTTGGGATTTGGGAAACTTTAACATCAAATAATCAAAGTGGCTTTTTTAACTATCAAAATAATAAGGTTGTAGTTTTCAGGTACAACACTCAATCTTCCTTCTCCATCTTCGTTGCCCAAAATTTGCATTACAATGCCCTAATTTGGGCGGAGATTTTTTTCACTATGATGCTCAAATTTTGTTAGACTTCAATTGTGCTTTTTTATGCCCAATTTTTGAATTACGATGCCCAAAGTTTTTACAATACCCAAATTTGGGCAGAGACTTTGAGCACCCACATTTTGTTTATTAAAGGTAGCTTCGTTATTATCCCCACAAAAGTGTACTGTAGCGGTTTAAAAAAATATTATAGACTTTTCCGGTTAACATTTCATCACAAAGGACCGGTATGAATTTCTCCCTAGTCATATTCTTCGTTCCAGGCTTTGGACTTGAGCTGAAACTTTAACTATTCTCAAACAGTCCTTAATACAATACATATGAAATATTCTTTGCCCATTTTGATCATTTTCTGAAATTGAAAAAAAATATATCTTAATTTGGGGGTCAATTATCCTAATTAATATTTGATACATAATTAATTAAATTTTAATTGGTATTAAAAAATCTCACTACTTCAAAACTCTCCTCTCTTTACTACAATTGGTCAAATAAAGAGTTGAAACTTGGATATGGATAATGATAACAATGCTACGTTACTACTTATGTTTATTTTACGGTAATCTTTACTTCACATTGTTCAATTTTTATCCGTAAATGTTCAATTTTTATTTGTAATTTTTTTACATTGTTTATTTAAAATACAAAAAAATGGGACAATACAACTAGGCATATGGTAGTCCCCTAAGGCCTAAGGGCCATTGGTTGGTATGGCAGCCAAGAGAGCAAACTCAATTCAAAAAACAAAGGAGAAATTCGGATCAGTACACTTTATAAAATTTCTAATCGCTAAAGTATCCTTAAATTTTTTTTTCAACCGGAAAAGGAAACTTTTGAACACAATAAGATTGTAATATCCTTAATGAGCAAGAGTCGCGCTACGAATAAATACGGGATGCACCGTGGTTTATATATTTATATATTGCGGTACAAAACAATCAACAACCAAAAAATTACGTGAGCCGCACTATATAAATCTGAAAATCGCGGTCCAACATTATGTGAACTGTGATATATAAATGAACAGAATATCAACAACAAGAAAATTATATGAACCACGATATAACATTATACGAACCGCGATATATAAATGAACAAAATATCAACAACCATTATTAAAATAAGTAAACTATCCACCACATATATCAACGGTCATAAATTAATGACAACTCTTCTTCTTCCTTATTTCGTCTTTAAATATCTAATATTATTTCTTTTCAAGCTTATCATCAAGTTTCTTCTCAAGTTTTTATGGTTCTCGAATGCATACAAATCTTAGATAAAAAAAAAAAGCATCATCTTCTTCATTCATCCTTATGAACTTGATGATAAAGTTTGAGAAGCAACTTGATGATAAACAACCACATGGACATGATCTATGAAGATTTTTCACAATAAAGATTTATCCGGGGCATACCATCACAACAAAAGTTACCCATTATTGACCCAAGATGAATTGTTTCTTCACTTTCATCCATGTCTAGACTTCAATCTCTCCATGCAACCTTTTACTGATCTCATCTTGAATGATATTCATAAATTTTCATTTTGATATATTTCTTGGCAGAGTTTAATTTTTAATTTCGATGTATTTTGATGTATTGTAATACATAAATTGAAAGTAAAACATGTATTTTGTATCGCGGTTCACATATGCATTTATCGTGTTTCATCATTGTTAATATTCATGATTATACAGAAATTGAAGTAACACAGTAACACATGTATTTTGTATCGCGGTTCACATATTTATATATCGCGATTCATCAATATTAACATTCATAATTATAAATATAGAAATTGAAGTAATCATGTATTTTGTATCGCGGTACATATATTTATATATTATAGTATAAAAATAAAATTTGAAGAATAAATTTTACACCGCGATGTACAAAGCTATGCACCGCGATTCAAAGGGATACATGAGTCTTATGCTCATTAAAGTTAATTTTTGAAGAATATGTTTTGCACCGTGATGTACAAACATATGCATCGCGATTCAAATGGATACATGCGTTTCAGGCTCATTAAGGTTAACGTAATCTTTTCGCGTCTAAAAGTGACTTTTTTCGGTTAAATAAAAACAGAGGGTACTTAATCGATTAAGTTCTTCAGAAAGTGGACCGACCTGCATTTTTTTCATAAAAAAGGGGACCAAAGGTAATGATATTGGACTATGGGGAGGCGGGCTTACAGAGGGGGCTTGGTTGGCTAGGCACGAGCTAGGCTCCGAAAGGAGTGGGAGATGAGGCGAACAGGTGGGTTAGGTTGGAGTGGGTTAAGCTGTGACGACCCGATCCAGATTCCGGAACGGAATCCCAAGGTTGCGCCGCAAGGACAAAGCAAGAAGGGGACAAGCACTTGTAAATCAGTAATGTGAGCCAAACAATAGAGCTATCCAGCTCTAAACATGAATGTACATCCGTACAAAAATACAGGTCAACAAAAATCGAAGGTGCGGAAGCGTTAATAGAGTGAAGACCCGAGCTAATAAACTTGAAATCAACACTAATGAAACCAAGAGAGACTATTGTATCGAGAGGAGAAAGTACAAAACTCGCGTGCCACAACATTACAGACGCGAAACAAACCATCGGCATTCCAGGCCGGCGTTTCAACAAGGAACTAACCTGATATAACAATTACCCACAGCTAAAGCATACCGGGGTTAACCAACAATGAAAACAACTAGAATAAAGAAAAGCCCCAAAGCTACGGCATGCCCGGGAGACAACTTAATATAAAACTAAGACTCCAAATAACGGCACGACACAATACGTCGACCCAAAAAAGAACCAAATCGGAACCCAACTGATCTATCCAACTGTAAAGTCTAAATAACTTTACAATACAATAAGCTCACAAGAATAGTAAAGTACAATATACAAATCAAGGATGATAGATGAGATAGGAATCCACAAGCTACTACTCGGGAATATCGGCTGCTACAATCACGAACACACGATCACACGAACTAAGCTCGAGCTATCGATCAGCTGCGATCTACTACAATCACGATCTACGCGGCCTCAACGTGGCGGACGGTTACTGCAACTAGAAAACAAAGTACGGGATGAGTCATAATGACTCAGTACGCTACTACTAAACAATATAACATAATATGAAACATTGTTATAATAATAGTAACATCGCGTTACGACGACGAAGCTTGCAAAGACGTGTCGTATACTTTACAAGAAATCTCTCCTTCTCACTTACTAAACTGTCCAAATGAACTAGGGTGAAATTCCATGTTCAACACAAACCAAATGAATTAGAAAGTAGTTCTCATGAAAACATTATATATAAGTATTTATAACTTTATATATACACATCAAGTCATTCATAAAATTAGCAAGTATAAGCATGTATATTCACATATGTGCATATCAAGTCTTTCATAGAATTATCAAGTATAAGTATGTATACCTACAAATATACACACCATGAAATTCAATAACGCGCAATCAAGATAAACATGGTCACTTTTAATCCCATGTCTCAATTAACACTTTGCTGTCACATAAGTGCTTGAAATAAATCACATAACATGAGGATATATTATAGAGCCGCTGCTGCAACGTAGATCCTGAAATGAAAACGGTTATCACGAATGCGATTTGTCGAATGCACGTGAGTGATACATCAACCAAGAACACGATAGTATTATTCCAAGCGCCCTAATGGTTAGGACAAGGTACTCTTCTCCACTGTGATCAAATAGTTGAGGGTGGGTGCATGATTATGGGCTGGCGACCCATCACTACCACGAATCTCGCAATTCGTGACGGCGTTGCATCGTTACTATTGAGAAAAGACAAGTATGCCAGCTGGACTAATGGAATGACAAGTAGATGTTTACTTAGCACTAAAATCAAGTAGAGAACGAACTCGACAAGAGCGAACTCGTCCATGACAAGCAGGCATGTTATTCACAATATGTTCACGATTAATCATATAGATTACAAAAGGATCTCGATTGAGTCTCAAAGTATAAGTGTCAAGCTGTCTACTCAATTCTATTCAAGTTTCAAAAGCTGGTAATCTAGTCAAATGGATTTCTAAGTGTCAAAGGATCTCACCACGATCCTAGTAAGGTCCAATCGTTCCTTAATTCGACTACGTTGAGTCTTCGCTACAATTATTCCCAAATAGAATACAAATGCTACATGCATTTTTATCCTTTATCCATGTTCACAGTTCACGTATATCTAGGTTCGTATTTCATTAAGAAGCCTTAGTTCAACAATTTCACCATCCCACTTATTTATGGAATCCAAGTTCAATACATGTACACGAAGCAATTTCCAATACGGTATTCAAGAGTAAATCAAGCTTTGAGCCAATATATGAAATATGTTTATTAAATCATATTCATAATACAAGCAGGAAGAATTCAATCATTAACATGGATCATGGTCATGCTTTCTCTTATCACAACGTAAATTAGAAATGGAAATTCATATTGTCAAGACTGGACATAATTACCTCTCATAAGTCAAAATATTGAAATAGACACGGAAGGTTATTTTTAGAATAATACAAGTTAAGTTCATAACTTAATACTCACAATTCACATGATTCTCAAGGCTACCTAGATTGTCTAGGTTTAGCATTCAACAAGGTCACATGCTATTCTTTCGACATTCACGTCCTTGAGGGTTCAAGATAAACCATGTTATAACACTACGAGACTCCATTGGAGTTCTCTAAACGATAAGGGCCATGCAATATCCTCAAAGGATATACCCATAGGGCATAGTCAAGAATTTTCAAGGTGTCCGGGCGATACTAATTCACAAGACCAAGGCAATACAAGTGTGTCTTAGAAAATAACTTAGTTGTCTTTGCGACATTTCAAGTAGACTCTAAATGTAGAGTGCTAAGGTAGATAACATCCCAACTCCAAATCATCGCGTAGACGGGTTCTCTAATTCACCATCGTGGATTCCTAAAAATGTTCACAAGATTCTCAATCAGGATTTCTAACGAGTCAATGTGGGTTCATGCTTACAAGGTGACTCTCGTGAGTCGGGGTTTCTACCATATTAAACTCCAATTTCCATTTGAAGTCCTCTACAGTCTAGATTGCACTCTTACAAGACATAGGACTTCATTTGAAGTCCACAAAATATCAATAATCTTAGTTCATGATTTGGCCATTTCAAATGTCTTTTATTCGAATTACACATTTGTGACCCAAGCCTCCTTAATCCAACGACTAGTGATAAATTCACACTTACATTATCCAATGACTTCGATTAGAGTCATAAGCCCTAAACCAATACCAAAACACCAAGTTGGTCTTACCCGATTAAATCTCGAGTTCTCGAAATTGTGACTCGACGAGCATAAAAAGTCATAGGAATTTATCCTAGGGCTCAAATAACAACTTTTATAATTAATTGAGTCCATTTGGGTCAAATGACAAAATCTCAAATTCTAGGTCAAGACATAAATTCGAGATTCCCAATTTATCCGGGTTTCTTAACCCAACAACAATCAATCTTAAACCATAATAACTCCAATATACCCAATAAAATCATTTAGGTTCAAACCCTAACTAACATATATTTATATCCATGGAAACATAACATTTTGACATGTATAATAACAATAAATCACGAGGAATAACTCTCTAACAACCTAACATCAAAATCCATGTAAAGAGAGAAACTAGGGCTTAGGTAACGTACCTCAATTGAGTCGCAAACATCTAAGAAGAGGAAAACAAACCGAGGGGAAATGATTTACTTAACGAGGGCTTTGCGATGGCGCTCGCGGTTCAACAATCCGAAGGCCGGAACTCCGGGAATCGACGAATCTCCCATGGAAGCTCCTTCTCCCTGTCTCTCTAAAACTCACGATTGAAAAAGAAAAATGAGGAAGGAGGAGGAAGTATTAAGGTCATAAAGGGTTAGGGAGGACAATACTACCCTTCCTAGTTGTGGACAAGGCAAAGGGGAGGGGTTAAAATGGGGGGTAGGATAGGTTTTTCGCGCTCAAAATCACAAAATAGCAAAAAATGCTCGTTGCTATTAAAAGGGGGCTTGCGACCGCAAGGTCCCTATACCTTGCCCCCACAAGGTCACCAGAATGCACCTCCCAAGTTTCTGCCCTCCATACGAGGGCAAGCCCAAACCACCTTGCGTCTATAAGGTCTCCAAATCAAAAAGACCTAAGATTTGGCCTAAAATGAACCCCAAACAACCCAAGCAATTAAAAGGGAACAAATCAACACTCAAAATAAAATCAAACCTCTCCCGAGACACGACAAAATGAAGGGAACGAATGTTGGGAACAACATAAACAGCTAATGATCATCAACCGTTCAAACACGAACTAAACAAAGATACTACAAACATAGGTATGCACTCTTAAGCATGTTAAGGACTAGTATACATGATCTAAGACTCAAACTAACATCTCACGAGTCTCACAGACATGAAACAAGGCAAAGGAAAGCATATGTGCAATCCTAAGTTTCCGAAAGATCAAGTAAGGCTTTAGTGATCCCTATAGTAACGATACTAAGTCTCATATCGACTCAGGAAAGTCCATAAAACAAAGGCACGACTCATAGTAACCAAAACAAGAACAGGCCAGTCATAGATGAGTGGGTTAGAAAGGCTTCTGGTAAGGGGCCGGTCATAAAAGGGAGTGGGTAGGGTGCCTGGGTGGTGGCAACACAATGACCGGTAGCTATGCGAACCACCTTTTTTTATATCAATTTAAAGTAATTGTTTTTTAAATTGATTTTGTTTATATATATTGAGTAAAGATAATATAGTATTTCACCACCAAAAGTGATGCATTAAGTATTTAGAAGCACTTAATACAACACCTATGAAATGCTTAATACAACACTTTTGAAATATATTTGACCAAAAATACCCTTTTATATGTTTTCCAATTTTAATTAATTTTTTTTAATTTTTAATTATTTTTTTTAATTTAAGCATCATTCAAATTAATTTAAAGACAATTAATTACTGTAATTTTAACTTTACGGTATTTTAACTTACAATTGTTTGGCAAATAAGATATTAAAACGTGGATATGTGTGGTAATAACGATGTTACATTTACCACGGAGGTGCATTTTACGGTAATTTTAACTTCCAAGTATTTGATTTTTATCTTCAAATGATCGGATTTTATCTCCAAATGTTCATTTTAAAAAAAATTAAAGTGTTTAAATGAAAAATAAATAAAAAATAATCACAAAAGACTTAGGAACTGGGTTTTGGGCAGTCTCTAAAGGATAGATTGGGCTTGAGACTGGTTGGGTGGCAGTTGGGCTAGGGGTTGTGGGCTTAAGGACTACTGGGTTGGGAGTCACTAAGGGGGATCTGGCTTGGGACTAAGTTTGGGCCAGGCATGAAGGTAGGCTGGTTGGAAGGATTGAAACAGCCGATGGGCTTGCATCTAGGCTGGGGGAATGGGTTTTGGGCAGTCTCAAGGGTGGATTGTAGGCCTGTCAATAGATCAGATATGTATCGGATATAGGTAAATTTGAATCCGATCTGAAACTCTATATCACCGATAATCCGACGGATCAAGTATATGTCAATCCATATCCGAATCCGTTACCAGTTAACATATTCGATTAAATATCTGATCTGATCCGAAATATAAATATATGATTAAAAAACAATTAAAATATGAAAGAGAGGAAGATCAAAAGACAACATACATATATAATTGTGTATACTATCTATATGTATAATAAAAAATATGTTATTTTCAGATCGGATCGGATATAGCTAAATCCATATCCAATTCGTTAATAAATAAATTATCGGATTCGGGTTCGAGTTAGTGGACCATTATACAAATCCATATCCGAAATTTCGGATCGGATTCGGACCAAAATCCGATCCATTGACAGGACTAGTGGGCTGGGTGGTTGGGCAGGCGGGTGGTGGTGCAGCATGGCGGTTGCCGGCGGCGGTCTTCAAAAAAAAAATTAATGTTTTTTTTGTTTTAATTTTATTGTTTATATCTATGTGACCAAGGGTAATATTGTAATTTAACAATCAAAAGTAGTGTATTAAATATTTCTTGACTGTTATATTAAGTGTGCCCCTAAATATTTTATATGTGCTCTATTATGTATACCCTTTCTCAAAATACTACCGAAAAAGATTTATGAAAAATATTTTTTTGGTGTTTAGTAATGTTTGGAAAATACGTCAATCAAAGCATTGTAAGATCAACTGGATAATGAACCATATAGTAAGGAAAATGGTCTATAGGTACCCCCTTCGTAAGTCATTTTCTAAAATGATGTCTCGTTTGGCTATCCAAACTGTTTGAAACAGTATACTTCAAGTCAATGGCTGACATCCTTCATCTGCCACCGCACCACACCCTCCCATAAGCGAACACGGTTGCTGCACCACCACCTTTCCTCCTCCCTCATGCACACAACTGTAACATTTTTTTAATTTTTAATATTATAAGCGAACATAACACACTTTATATTGCAGGATTACATTGAATCGGCTATATATATATATATATATATATATATATATATATATATATATATATATATATAATAGTTAGGTAATTGATTATGACTATTTAGAGCTTAAGATTAAATTATCTTAAAAAATTTAACGGCTGAGATTCATATGTGTGAGTAGTTATCCATTTTTAACTCCCTATTTTTTCTTTCACTATTATAAGTCACCCCCTACAGTTAATATTATGAACAGTCCTCATTTTTTCTTCTCCCTACGTTTTATCTTCATATTATAAAGTTACACCTCGCGATTAATCTTCTGAACAGTCACCCCTTATAAAACATCAATCCTTCGACTATCACTTGAAGCAAAATGTACCCCTCAACTGTAACTTTTTTTAAAATTGCACCTTCTATTTAGGCACTGTCATATCAATTGACAAAATCAGATATACTGGCACCGTGCCATAGACATGGGCACGAAAATCTAGTATATATATAAAAGCTAGGTAGTTAAAAAGAGGTAAGATCCCGTCAAAATACATTTGCTAAAAAATGAAAGTCATCTTTGAGTATTGTTATATATTAGTTAGCATGCATTGAGAACACAAATATGTTTAATTGATTACACAACTCTCAAGATTTATTGAAAATGTGCAAATATACACGTGTTAGAAAATACCGAGTTTTTATGTAGTAGTATTTAATAGGAGTAGTCACACATTGAAAATTTGTAAATACAAATCTCTTTTGGTGCACACTTAATTTACTGATTAATTAAAATGAACAAATAACATTGGAATAAGAACAAATGTGGTATAAAAATCATGTTCATTGAATACATGTGATTACAAAATAAAATATAACCACAATTAATTATAAAAAGCCTGCAATGAAAATCTTCATATATGACTTGTCTGTATTTGAAACTTTTCTGTCTCATTCATCATACCGAAATTATTATATCAAAACAAAATTTATTTTTGCAAATAACAACAATTAATTATAACTTATTGGCAAATCATATGAATATATACGATTAAATCATAATAGTAGATTCCAACCACAAATTATAAATATTTAATAAATCTATATGTTATATAGAAAAGAATATACATCTGAATTACTATTTATACTACTTAAGATCCTAAATTTTAATAACAAAAAATATCAATTATTAAACTCCAGAAAATTATAAACGAGAAAATGACTTAAACAATTCATAAAATAATGGATTAAATGATATCAATTAAACGCTGATGATTTGGTGGGTTGGGTTGAAACAGATCGTGTCCCATTATAATTCAAAATTAAACGGGGCGACCCGTTTTAACCAACATTTTTCGTCAAGAAACCTACACGTATACAACAAAAATATGGGTATCGGCCCGACCCGCTAATTTTTTTTGTGCTGAAATGGGCAACCGGTTTCAACCCTTAAAAACGGGTCGGGTTGCATCGGATAATTTTCAAGTCGGGTTAGGTGGGTTAACGGGTTTTTGGTTGTAATTGTCAGACCTAATTATACCGATATAATTTATTCTCTTCATCATGTTTTTTCTTTATTTTTAAATTTTGTTTATAATCTTCATTTTATTTGAGTGTAATTTAATTTAAAAGAGATATATGCACATACGTTTAATGCACGGGTATAAAAAAATATTTTTTCAAACATTTTAACCAAAAATTATCAAACAATTGAAAGTACAATTTTTTTGTTTTTGAAAACAATTTTTCAGAAATCATTTTCCGAAAAGTGTTCTTATGCATGTGATTGTTTAGCCTATTTCGAGAAGTATTATACTCTCTCCGTCCCTAAATTATCGTCCTCCTTTCCTTTTTCGTCGGTCCCAAAATAATTGTCCTGTTTGAAACTTACCTTTTTTGAACATCATTTTTATCACTTTACCCTTACTTTTTTTACCCTACTTTAGTTATGGGCCACATGCACATAGGTTTTTAAAAAAACTACACATTAAACCAATATAAATAATCAAGTCGATTGTTTTTTCTTAAACTATGCGTCAAATCAACTAGGACGATTATTTAGGGACGGAGGGAGTATCATCTTTTCAATGATAGAAAACATGGTGAGCATTTATCTGTACGAAAAACAAGAACCTAAAGCTTTGGGCTTTTACATACCGAGAATGAGCCAGCCAACAATCCTTTCTCAATAGAAAATAGTGGATACATGGGTAATTATAATTTTTTCAGTCTACTTTCGTTTTATTGAATCAGTAAAGTATACTCTTGAGGGTAAATTATCGACAATACCCTTAATAAATAAAAGACGCACACAAAGCCCTGTCCAAATTTGGGCATTGCTATACAAAAATTGGGCATCGCAAGAGTCTACTCAAATTTAGGCAGCGCAATGCAAAATTTGGGCCTCGCAAATACAAATTTTGGGCCTCGCAAGAGTCTCTCTCTCCTCAATGACTCCCATTAAATGTATCTATCTCCTCATTAATGCTCCCAATACCCCTTACCACTCCCCTCCGTCACCCCACTTTGAATCCCCTAAAAACCTATCATTTCCCATATTCAACTCTCTTTCCCTCTCTCTCTCTCTCTCTCTTATCTCATTCATCTTTTTTCTCTCTTTGTACATTTCTCTCTCTCTTCTCAATTCCACCCATTTTCTCACCCTTTCTCTCTCCCTCACTCCCTCTCTAGTAATGTAGATACGACTTCAGCATCAAAGGTATTTTTAAGGATCAAACATAAGAACACAGTGTGTTATAATGCGTATATAACGGGGTTATTGCAAAATGGAGTGGCTCAGCGGGTATTAGATGTGTTCAAGAATATGGAGGGAAAACCCAACTCAACAACAATGAAGTGGGGCATTGAAAAACTAGTAAGAGATGAACTCTGCGTCGAAGCTCTCTCTTTGTTCTCTCAACTTCGTTCTCATCCCCCACACCAATGAAATTCACATTCCCAGCCCTCTTCAAAGCCACTATCAAACTCAGTAAATCTTCTCATTCGTTCCTTTGCATCGGAGCCTATGACGCAAGCATCGGAGGAGGTACGATGCATAAAATACGGGCATCGCAAGAGGTACGATACATAAAATTGGGCATCGCAATATCTTATACACAAATGTTATTTTAATCTACGAGCTCAATAGGAAAGAATTTTATTTGCTGGCATGGTCCTCGAGCACTTCTTGTTGTCACTGAACCAGATATGATTAAAGAAGCACTAAACAATAAAGACGGAGAATACCAAAAAGTAAAAAGTGAAGGATATGGTAAGAAACTTGTAGGAGATGGAATTGGCTCAACACGAGGAGGAAAATAGTCTAAGCTATGGAAAATAGCCAATCACACTTTCCATGGCGACAGCTTGAAGGTAAGAGGAAATCAAAGGCAATGTATATGAAAGGCACATTTATTTAGCACTCTATTGTATAATACTATGAAGGATGCTTCTATGTTTAGAATATGGTTCCAACAATGATTGCTAGTATGGAGGAGATGCTAGAAAGATGGAGACATTTAGAAGCCAACATCCGACGCCCCGTATCCAAAACATCAGACACCCACATAGAAAAATCTGATGTGCACATCAACACATCTGACGCCCACATCGAAACTACTGACACTTGAATCACAACTGGGTTTGAGGGCGTAATTGTTAGAGAATAATATATTTACTATTCTTGTTTATTTGTAATTATTAGTTTTGGTAATTACCTTGTATAGTTCTTTCCTTATGTTGTTACCTTCCTTGTATAGGTTTCTTGTACCCTACTCCAAATGTAACCCTAATTGTAACTCTCCCTATAAATAGGTGATTCAATCAATGGAAAGACTATGTCATTATTCCTAAACTTTATTTGTTTCTACAGTAATCGTGGCCTTCCATATATTCTAGATCTTTTCCTTTCTATCTATTTATCTTTGCCATGTTTTTCAGCAACTCTTTTTTTCAGTTCAAGTTTAAAAGGTTGAAACTTGGCTTGGGCTTAATACATGTTCTTGGATGTTCTGAATAGATGATTCAATTACCTGAAGCCAAGTCACTGAAAGATGATGAAAAAATTGCTTCAGGTTAAAATGATGTAGAAAAATATATACCATGGTTGGACTATCGATCGTGAAGGAAGGGAATGCAATCTTTCAAATCTATTCGACTGTCCATCCTGAAGGGACAAGGAAATCATTTTTCAATTGTGTTTGACTTAAGGAAGGAAAGGTGTTTGTGATCGAATAGATTTGAAGAGGAAATGAACTCAGATTGGCAGGTGAGCTCTACCTCCGACATCGAATCCTTTGGTTGGAACCAGAATAAAGGAAGAAGAGTTAAGAAAAAATATAGGGAGTAAACGGGTGAGCGAAGATAGGAGAGAGTGGACGGTGCTTGGAGCAGTTGGTATTTTTTGGAAAAAATTTCATGAAAGTTGACTTTTGCGGTTTTAAAAAAAAGGGAACGAGCGGTTGAATTTCTACCAATAGGTATTAGCCCGCAATTATTCCTAAATAAACATAGGGGTAAATTTGAGCTGGCTCATTTCCCAAGTTTATAAATCCTCCAGTCTCATGGTTTTTTTTTAACTGGAAAAAGATACTTTTTGGTGCAAAAAAACTACGATACCCTTAATGAGTCTGAGGTGCGCTACGAATCACTCACTCAAATACATCGCGATTCATCAATTTTTATACGACGATTCATCAATTTAAATTGAATCAATTTTAATTACTTAATCCAATTTTGTATCGCGATGCGTCAATTTTAATTATCTAATCTAATTTTGCACCACAATGTAAAAATTGATGCATCACGATGCAAAATCATTACGAAAACAGTCCTTCATCTATCTTCTTTCCACTACACAATCAACAAATTATTCAAATTTATATGCATCTTTCATGCATCGTGATTCAAAATTGATGCATCTATTTAAAAAGATGTCAAACAACGAAAAAGTTTCTATTCAGAAATTTCATCTAACAATTTACATGCATAGCAACACAAAACAGAAAAGTAAATCTATTGAATCACACAAACACAATGATGAAGAAGAACAACAACAACGACACAACCAACATGATGTGAACAAGTAAAATAGTGGGAAGTTAGGGTGAATAAGTGAAAGAGTGGAAAGTTGGGGTGATGAGGAAGCAGTTAGTAGTAACCACCGTTCTTCTTCACCACCTAACTCTACACTCCCTTTCCTCTTCATAATTTTTTTGCGTCTTCGGGCGAACGAATTCAACGACGATGGAGAAGAGGAAATTTACATTTTTCTTTGAATTTCGATATTTTTTTTCGAAAATGACCTTTTGCGGTTAAAAAAAAGAATGAGAGAGTGAAGCGAATAAATGTTTGGGAAAGTATACCGGCCAACAATTTTCTCATAAGCATACATATATTAATATAAGTGCACTTTTATAAATTTTTTTCCCAATATTTCCCGTCTTCTTCTTTTTCTTCAGATCCAGCTGACCTCATCCAACGTGTTTGCTTTTCTCTGCTCCAACTTCTCACTCTCAAATCTGACATCGGAGACATTTTCATGTTCACTTTCTCCATTATATAATTTGTTATAAAGTGAACTATCTTGACATTCATGAGATTGGTTTACAATGCTTGGGTCTACAGACTACATGTTCACTTTCATAAAATGGCTTTATTGGGATTAGGAAGCTTCAACATCAAAGAATCAAATTCGTTTTCTCAACTACCAAAATACTAAGGCTCTTGTCTATAGGTACAACACCCAATCTTCCTTCTCATTCTTCGATGCCCAATGTTTGCATTGCAATGCCCTAATTTGGGTGGGGATTTTTTGCATTGCCATGCTCAAATTTTGTCACACTTCAATTGTGCATTGCGATGCCCAAATTTTGGCAGAGACTTTGTGTGCGCCTTTTGTTCGTTAAAGGTATCTTCTTCATCCCTCCCCCCAAAAAAAATGTGCTTTAGCTATTTAAAAAGATATCAATGACTTTTTCGATTAACATTTCATCACAAGGGACCGACTCCCTAGTTATATTCATCGTTCCAAACTTTGGACTTGAGCCAAAACTTTTACTATTCTCAAACAGTACTTAAGACAATATCTATGAATATCCTTGGCCAATTATGATCATTTTTTGAAATTGAAAAAAAAAATCTTAATTTGGGGGTCACCTATCCTAATTAATTATTTGATACATGATTAATTAAATTTTAATTGGTAGTAAAAAATCTCACTACTTCAAAACTCTCCTTTCTTTACTACAATTGGTCAAATAAATAGTTGAAACTTTGATGTAGATAATGATAACAATGCTACGTTTACTACTGGCGTTTATTTTATGGTAATCTTTATTTCAAATTGTTCAGTTTTTATCCGCAAATGTTCAATTTTAATCTACAATATTTGTTTACATTGTGTATTTATTTAAAAAAACAAAGGGGGGGGGGGGCAATACAACTAGGCATATGGCAATCCCCTAAGAGCCATTGGTTGGTATGGCTGCCAACAAAGCAGACCGCATTTTAAAAAAAAAGGAAAACTTGCGGGCCCATTTTTCAAAGTTTTTATTTGTTCCAGTACCGTGTTTTTTTTCTAAACCGGAAAAGGGACACTTTTGGGTGCAAACAGACTACGATACCCTTAATAAGTATGAGGCGCGCTACGAAAATGAATCGCGTTGCATTGATTATTTAACCGCGATGTATCACTTTTATTGCATTAATTTTTGCACCGCGATTCATCAGTTTAATTGGTTGCATTGATTATTGAACTGCGATACATCAATTTAATTGCATTAATTTTGCACCGCGATTCATCAGTTTAATTGTGTACTCTATTTTTGCACCGCAATACATCAATGTTTGAACAGCGATTCATCAGTTTAATTGTCTAGTCTATTTTTGCACTGCGATACATCAATGTTTGAACCGCAATTCATCAACGTGGTTTATTACGGTTGAAAAAAAAGACTGGTGGATTTTTAGGGTTAGAAACTTTGGAAAAGGGTCCGGCCAGAATTTTACCAAAAAAAATGACCAAAGGTAATGATATTGGACTATGGGAAGACAGGTTTATAGAGGGGGCTTGGTTGGTTGGGCACGGACCAGGCTCTAAAAGGAGTGGGAGATGAGGTGAACAAATGGGCTAGGTTGGAGTGGGTTAAGCAAGCTGGTAATGGGCCAGTCATAGATGAGTGGGTTAGAAAGGTTGGTAATGGGCACCTGTAGCGCCCCGACCACCAATCTCTATACGAGCCTCGGGTCGAGCGCCTAATAAACACATATAACACCTGTAAAGCCCCTACTAATTACGGGTTGAACAAAAATGCACCTGATAAAACATATTCACTCTAGTAAATAATATAAACACCACAGCTTCTGAAAAGCCAGAAAAACAAAAGTCAACAAGCTAGGCCAATGATAAAAGGGAGTGTTGGAGGATGCCTGGGATAGGATCAGTCATATAAGGGAGTGGGTGGCAGACTTGCAGGGGGTTGCTGGAAGTTTAGGATTAGTAGGGTTTTCTTTATTTTAGTTATTTCTAGAGTTTTTTTTTTCTTCAAGTATTAGGGTTTACTTGTAAGCCTATATAAAAGTATTTTCCTTTCATTGTAAAGTAGTTAGTTAAGAAGTTGAATATTGAGTTAATATAGTTTTGAGTGTTTGTTCTTCGTGAACTTTTGAATGCTTCGATGTGATTCCATCGTGTTCGAAATCTAACTTATCAATAGGAATTCCACACCTATTGTGTCGTTATTCCTTATACAAAGGTTCGTGTTTGTCTTGCAATTGGATCGCGGAGTACCACGTTCAATAGTTGATTATAACATTGGGTCGAGGTGTCACAATCCATCAATTCATCGACGTTTCTTAGCTTTTTCGCTGCGTGAGATACGTTCTATCATCGCGAGTACGCGACTAGAATCGTATCAATGTTTCTCATCACGAGTACATGATCATGATCGTATCATTTTGGTATCAGAGCAAAGGTTCGTTTCTATAATCTATCTTACTTTAAATTGTTCTTATTTTGATTATCTGTTTATTTCTCTTCCTACTTCGAAATAGGGATCTTCAATCCAGATTTGTTCTTTTTGATTTCTTTGTTTTTGTTTCAAAGCCCTAATCTTTAAGGGTTATAAATAAATAAATAAAATGTGATGTTGTTCTAATTAATTTCGGCCAGCCTATTTTAAAAAAAAAAACATCAGACAAAAAAATGATCCGAAAATTCAAAAAATATATATATATATATATATATATATATATATATATATATATATGCAGAAATTCAGATTTAAATTTTTTTAAAAAGGAAAATCCAAAATAATAATAATAAAAATTATCGAGTAAAGAAATTGCTTGTTAGCCGAAAAGAAATTGTGATTACTTGAAGTTGTTAGTTGTTTGAATTGAGAAGCTTGAAGTATTGTCATCGTCTAGGTTCGAGAATTAAAATCTAATCTTCTTTTACAATTGATCTTTGAGCCTTTCATCATTAGAATTCTATTCTTAATTCATTGTTTCTATAAGTAGAATTCTATTGATTGAGTTTGGTTTGTTTACTTCTGAATTCACCGATTTATTTGTTAGTTCTTTTAGAACTTGGAGGAATTGAAGGTGAGGAAGAGTAGGTAAACACGAGAGGAGTGTTCATTGTTTGAATGATACACGTAAGGGAGTGTGCGAGATATAAACTTGTTTATTTCTAACATATTTTCTATAGGTTTCATAATGTTTAAAAGTAGAAGTGCAATATGGAAATTTCTAAACTTAGAGATCACGAAAGTTATAATGAGTTATCTATAGAGGAAAGCATGCTAGGTGACTTATTAGTGACCCTAAGCACGCAAGGCAAAAGAAAAGAAGATGTGCTTTCAAACATAATTTGTAGAAGATGTCTTGTGTTCGACAATATGTCTAGACTAGTTATTGTTAAGGATAGTGGTGCTAATGTTGCTAACACTGTTTTGGTTGAGAAATTAGGACTTCCTATTGTTAAACACCAACGACCTTATAGATTGCAATTAGGTTCTAATGAGGTGATAACGGTGATAAACAAGTGAAGGTCGCATTTAGTCTTGGGGAGAACAAAGATTATGTATTGTGTGATGTAGTACCAATGAAAGGGTGTCATCTCTTATTGGGTCTTCCATGGGATTACGCTCATAGGAAAAAGGAGAAGAATGAAAAGAAAAAATTTGAGGAGGACAAAATTGAGAGAGCAAATCTTGAAAGAATAAAAAGAGAGAAGATTGAGAGGGAAAGATTAGAAAGAGAAAAGAAAGACGAACAAAGGTGGAAAGGGTTTCGAGAACTAATGGAGCTCGCATTCGAAGCTTCACAACACGTTACACATGTTCCACCTAGAACAAATCGAGTTCTTGAAGATGAAAATAGATTAAATGAGAAAAAACCTAGTGAGGAAAAGAATATTGAGAAGCCTTCACAAAAGGAGAGCTTGAGAGAAGAGAGAAGAGAGAAAGGCTAGTGAGGAAAAGAATATAGAGAAACCTTCACAAAAGGAGAGCTTGAGTGAAAATCTAGAGAGTTCGACTTGTGAGAAAAGTGAGAATTGTGATATAGCTAAGAAAAAAGAAAAGTTTGTGTGAAAACAAGAGTGAGAGGCCAGCTCAAGAGGATATAGAAAGAAAAAGAGAGTGAAAAAGAGTGAGAGTGAGCAAAAGAGAAGGCAAAAGAATCTTCATGTGATGAAAATTGTTTTGAAAAGAAGTTTGTTTCTAAAAGAGCCAATGATTGTACCTAGGTGCAATAAGGTTGTTTTAAAAACTAACGGATTTGAAATTATGTTCCCAAGTGTTGTTAACTCTTTTCAACTGGTTTGTCATGGAGTGCTTCCTAAACTAAGAAAGAAAGTTGTGAGATTCAAATGGGGATATCAACCAGATAAGGAGATTGTTGTAGTTCCTACTCTTTTGTCAAGGTACGATCTTACTTCTTCCTATGACACTAAATTGTGTGGTGAAAAGAATAATGAGTTGATGCATGTTGGTTACCATGACATAGGTAAGAGACTTAAACTTTGTGGAGATATTGATGTTGGTAATCTGATTAGTCTTGTGAATGCCTTATTCATGGGAAAGATTGTTAGACCACTTAACATGTGTAGAAAGTTTGGATTGCAAAATTTGGTTAGTCACCATGGTCTAAGTGATTGGATGAAATGTGGTGAATACATTGGTGATGACTTAAATTTGACCTTGCATATGCGTAATCATTCGTATGTAGATCCATTCATGAATGGTACATTGGTTGTTAATATGGTAGGATTGCATTGTGCATTACAAGTTGGAAAGAGAATTCTGAATTTTGCATTGGGGATTTCTAAGTTTCATCAAGATGTGAGTTCTAAACATGTGATTATGCATGATGTTTCTATGATGAATTATTTTGTTTCATGTTATAAGATTGTTGAAGTCCCCCATGATGCGTTGATGTTTCATAAGATTTATGGGTTACATGGATTGCATATGGTTTCATTGAGGAATATAAATTGTGTTAAACATGTTAAACCTTGGAAAGGTTATGAACATCATGTTATTAAGGGTTATAAACATGTTTTGAATTATAGTCTGATTGTTAAACCTAAAGGAAGTTTATCCTTGAGATTGCATAATAAGTGTGATCGTGATTTCTTATTGTTGCATGATGAATTATTGTTAAATATGGATATGTAAAGGATGAAATTTGTTAGGTTGATCTCAAACCTGGTGAGTTTGGTTGTTGTTTGTTTCAAGTCAAAAGATTGAGTGAGAAGACTTCAATTTGTGGTGATTGTAGGAAAGAGACTATAGAGTATGGTAAGATTGTTTTTAGTGAAGAAACCTCGACTTGTGATGAGTTGCTGAATGAGGAAGTTGACGTTGGTAACATCTTAACTTGTGGAATCAATTAATTGTTTTGTATGACTAGCAATATCTACATTGAATTGCCTAAGGAACTTATGTTGAGCATGGAAAAATGCACTTATTTATTGCAAAGCCATACTTGCACTGACCACTTTGATCATCTTACATCGCGTAGTGTTATTGTGTTTCTCCTACAGGTTTGGGCAAGGATAAATGTTGAACACAAGGATGGATATGATGTCAATCAAGTTCGATTAATTCATGATCCCGAAAATGTGGTTTATGTTGTCTTGGATGGAAAGCTCGTTCGAGAACAAAAGGATTTTGAGCATGACTACAATATGATTTTTAAAGTTAATTTACATGGTAAGATTCATGTGAGTTCATACTTTTCAGTTGCTAATTCGCGTCCATTTGATGTATGTCCAGATTTGAGGGTAAATATTTTTTAATAGAGGAGGAATGATGAGATCCTGTCAAGCCTAAGTCCGTGTCAAAGTCAAATGTTGATCAAACATGAAGAGTTCGCGATTGATCAAGGAATCAAGTGCAAAGATGCTCGAATAAAAACCTTGAAAAGTGTTGAGTATGCTTGGAAGATTCAAGGGTTCTATACTAACTTGATTCGTGGGTTCATTAGAGATTCGGGTTACTATAATGGATAATCGACGAGATCGAAGAGATTGAGCTTGAAGAAGTAAAGGAAGATGGTGAATGGTGGTCAAAGCTTAAGGGATAAATTTGATGAAGAAACAAACCATTCAGTGTTTGTGAAGCTTGCGACGACAAGTGTTGATAGGCATGCGACCGCATGACCTTGCCATTTCTCTGGACTAATAATCTGTGAAGCTTGCGACTGCAAGGTGCTGAGAGGCTTGCGACCACATTGTGTCGTTTTGCGCCGTATCAGCCTTAAAACAATTTCAAATGGGTTCTCATATGTTCAAAGATGGCTTGAGGAGCTTTTAATAACTATTGGAAGACTTTGGGGGCCAAAATGAAATTTTGGAAAGTAGGCCCTTGTAGAAAAACGGGAGTAGTATGGTTTTCTTTATTTTAGTTATTTCTAGGGTTTCTTTTTCTTCAAGTATTAGGGTTTACTTGTAAGCCTATATAAAAGTCTTTTCCTTTCATTGTAAAGTAGTTAGTTAAGAAGTTGAATATTGAATTAATATAGTTTTGAGTGTTTTCTTCGAAACCTCCTTGTTCTTCGTGAACTTGTGAATGCTTCGGTGTGATTTCATCGTGTTCGAAATCTAACTTATTAATAGGAATTTCACACCTATTGTGGCGTTATTCCTTATACCAAGGTTCGTGTTCGTCTTGCAATTGGGTCACAGAGTACCATGTTCAATAGCTAATTGTAACATTGGGTCGATGTGTCACAATCCATCAATTCATCGACGTTTCTTAACTTTTCCGCTGCGTGAGATACGCTCTATCATTACGAGTACGCGACTAGAATCGTATCAACGTTTCTCATCACACATACGTGATCAGGATCGTATTAGTAGCCACTTTATAAACCACACACAAGTCTCACAATAATTGTAATATCCCCAATCTCACATTAGGTAGATGTGAGACTTGTGTGTGGTTTGTAAGGTGGCCATACACTACCTCTGGGCACCAACATCATCCATGGGCTTTTGGGTCAGCTTGTGGTGGGCCTGATGACCCAAGGCGTGCTCATGGGCCGTTAGCTACACGTAAGCGGATGACCGGGCTGCTCTGGCGTTACAAATGGTTCAGAACGGGTCCTGACCGAAAATATGGGAATAAAATGCAATGCGGACCAAAGTGCTACACCGCAGAAGGTGGAAGCCACCTCTTGATCCCTGTACAAGCCACCTCTTGAATCCTGGATCGCCCGAGGTACGATTTGGCCTTGACGAGGACGTCAAGGATTTAAGTGGGGGGGATTGTAATACCTTTAATACCACATCGGGTAGATGTAAGACTTGTGTATGGTTTATAAGGTGGCCACGCACTATCTCTGAGCACCAACATCATCCATAGACTTTTGGGTCGGCTTGTGGTGGGCCTGATGAGGACATCAAGGATTTAAGTGGGGGGGATTGTAATACCTCCAATACCACATCGGGTAGATGTGAGACTTGTGTGTGGTTTATAAGGTGGCCACACACTATCTCTGAGCACCAACATCATTCATAGACTTTTGGGTCGGCTTGTGGTGGGCCTGATGACCCAAGGTACTGCTTGCTTAGTAGGCCAGTGTGTAGGCTACACGTAACGGATCGGGCTTTCGGGCTCGGGGCGTTTCAATTATATGAATATAACACACTTTATATTACATGATTACATTGAATCTGCTATATATATTATTTATAATTTATACAGAGTAGTAGCTTTTAACAAAAATAATAATTATATAGATACATAATTGTTTTTCATCATATTTTCAATGCGTTTACCAAATACTTAAAAATATATTTCAAGCATTTTAACAAAAATTCATCAAACAATTGAAAGTACAAGTTTTTTGTTTCTGAAAATAATTTTTCAGAAATCATTTTCCGAAAATTATTCTTCTGCATGTGAATGTTTAGGCTATTTGAGAAGTATTATATCTTCATTTCAATGAGAGAAAACATGGTGAGAATTTATCTATACGAAAAAGAAGAACCTAAAGATTTGGGCTTTTTACATACCGAGAATGAAGCCTCAATAGAAAACAGTGGGCTTTTGGGCCAAGCATAAATAAACATAGGGATAAATTTGAGTCGATCCATTTCCCAAGTATAAATCCTCCAGTCCCGTAGTTTTTTTTTCCAACCGGAAAGAAGATACTTTTAGGGGCAAAAAAAAACTACAAAACCCTTAATGAGCTTGAGGCGCGCTACGGATTACACACTCAAATGCATCGCAATACATTAATTTTTATTCCGTGATGCATCAATTGTTATTACTTGATCCAATTTTGTATTGTAATGCATCATTTTTAATTACCTAATCCAATTTTGCACTGGGATATAAAAATTGATGCATAGTGATGTAAAATTATTACGATAACAGTCTTTGTATCTTCTTTCCACCACACAATCAACAAATTGTTCAATTTTTTATGCATCTTTCATGCATCACAATTCACAATAATGCATCGTGACTCTAAATTGATGCATCTAGATTTAAAAAGGTGTCAAACGACGAAAAAGTTTATATTCACACATTTCATCGAACAGTTTACATGCATAGCAACACAAAACAGAAAAGTAAATCTATTTTGAATCACGCAAACACAATGATGAAGAACAATAACAACAACACAACCAACATGATGTGAATGAGTAAAATAGTGAAAAGTTAGGGTGATGAAGAAATAGTTAGTAGTAACCATCGTTCTTCTTCACCACCCAACTCCATAATTTTTTTGTGTCTTCGTGCGAACGAATTCAACGACGATGGAGAAAAAGAAGAAGAAATTTACAGTGTTCTTTGAATTTGAATATTTTTTTCGAAAATGACCTTTTTGCGGTTGAAAAAAAGAATAAGAGAGTGAAGCGAATAAATGTTTGAAAAAGTGTACCGACCAACAATTTTCTCTTAAGCATACATATGGTAGTTCTTGCAATCCCGAGCTAGGCCCTCCTGGTTAGGCAGTACTGCAACAATCATTTTTATCGGATGCGACAATGAGACATTACTTGCATATAGCTAGTCTCTAAGCTGGTGGTATATAGAAAATTATTTGAAGCAAAAAATGACCGGTAATGTGAAATCGAATGGCCGAAAGTTTCGCTTTTGGCAAGAACTGCATTTCAGCTCGATGATTACGACAAGATACATTGAGGTAAGGTAAAGAAATAAAGTACACCAAAGGTGCTTTCATAATTAAGTAGTGCGGCACAATAATCAATCAATGAATTACAATTGTGATGGATCGTATCTTTAATACGAACATGTATTCGGACCCCATAGTGGGAAAATGCGGGGTATCGCGCTGATGTTTCATCAGTCTTCATCAATGGAGATGGGTCTTACCAATCGAGTTAGCATCACATGGTTTGGAGGAGGTGAAGTACTTGTGGGTCTTTGGGAATCCATGAATTCAAAGTGTGTGTGAGAGAGAGAGAGAGAGATTAATTAGTGTTAAAGTGACGACTCCTCTCCTCTAAAAGCTTAAACGCTTGCCTAGGGTAGAGCTCCTCATACTTTGTGAAGTGACAATCTTTTAAAATTTTAAGATGTTAAAAAGGGCTTTACAGTATATATTAACAAATATGCGATTCATGGAGAAGGAGAACCGAACGAGCTTCTAAAAAAAGTAACGATGGATCACATTGGTGGGGTTTGTGGATAGATAGAGAAAGTAGAATGTGAAATACTAATTCAACTAAACTAAGTTTTCTAATGTTGTCAAGACTCAAGACTAGATACTTAAATAAACATAAAAAAACTAAGTTAATAGAATCGTATTGGGCATAGATTTACATAGTGGTTAAGTTTGTCGGCGTCCTATGAACTATTATTGCACTTGCACATCTTAGTTGGCATATATAATAATATGACAAGTGACAAAATATTTAGTGGTTCTTAATTCTTATGTGATGTCAAAAATAATATTCCTAAGAAGCTTTTTAAAATTCAGTAGACTTTAAATGCTTAATAATTTGTAATGTGCACTAATATTTAAAGATTTTAGTTTTTATATTTTAATCTTTATCGTATTTTTATTAATAATTACCAAATTAAAATGCAACATTTTAAAAACCAGCGTGTAAATATTTTGGGCGTGAGAAGTGCATTTCGAGGTCGAAGGCAGTGATGAAGGAAACTAAAGGGGCCCATAGAAGAGCTTAGTATTAGAAGATGGCAAAAGTTGTGGGAATGGAGATTTGTTTTTCTGTCAATTTTGTCTCAGTCCTCAGTCCTCCCATTCCCATTTCCTAAGAATTGGATGATGCAAATGTCAAAAAGCCCTATGGGATGTGGAAGAAGAAAACCTTTTCCAAGTGCACAAATTTTCAAATCCCTTTTTTATTCCAAAACATACCCCTCCCTACTCCCTACATTTCAAAAGAAAAACCACCCAATCCAAACTTACCTTTTTTTATTTTCTTATATTTATTTTTTTGATTCCATTTCTTGTGTTCCCTCCACAGAATCTCTAAGCTAATACATAGTCCCTAGCTAATCAAGTACTATTCCCCTTCATAATAATTGATGTCCACTCATGTGCTACAACTTATCCTATTATGCAATCAAGTACTACTATTCCCCTTCATAATAATTCTATCTCATTAACTTATTTTATTATTTTTATTTTTATAAAAATTGTTATTAACATTTCAAATTTTAATTACAATACTCAATTGATGTTTTATTTTACTTATATTAAAACCTTTGCATATTATATATATTGTCCAACGTTGCAATTAAAATTTGGAGTACTTATGGGATTATCTTATTTACTTCTTCCCCGCGAGCGCATGTGCTTCATGTAAACAGATATAATACCTAATTTTCTAATCGACAATTGATCCGGAAATCTTGAATTTATCGACAAAATTTTTATAGAAATTGTTGATTTTTTTTTAAGATGGAAGATACGTGAAATGTCAAATTCATGAGTTGTTGAAACTTGAAAGCGGCAAGGTTGGATATTTTATGTGGAAAAAACTTTTGGCTCACTTGGGACCTAAAGAAAAGATAATAAAATAGAAGAAGAAGCAACAAATTTAGCGGGGGGTGACATTGCAAATATTCCCCTTTTGACCATATTTGAAGATGTATATTAAAGTTGTAGGCAACCTTCCGTTCCTAAGTGATTGGCATTCACATTATCTTTATTATAATTATAATTATAATGCTTACACGTATGCTATGTTTTAAAACCCACTTAAACTTAGTAATTTCCCAAAAACAGTTGTTGCCCATTGTTTTCCTAACAACTTCTCACTCCTTTCCTCTTTCCTCTTTCCTCTTTCCTCTTTCCTCTTTCGACTTTCTAGTAGGTGCTATTTATTTTGGAACCTACTTAATTAAGCTTTCTTTTATATATACACATTTTATTTTATTTTATTCAGTTTTGGACTTAGCAAGCATTAGGATCTACCTACTAATTACTAACTATACCCAAAATGATGATAGACATAGTTAATAAGTACTTAATAGTAATACTTCGAATTTCCATCATATTTTAATTTTATCTTCATATTAAATTTAATGTTGCTACTATCATGTCTCAATATATAATTTGCAATACTATAGATGAGATAAGTAGGGGTGGTAATTGGGTGTTACCGGTTAATTTGTCTATCTAATATAGTTAATAGGTAGTTTTTGATATTATCCAATAACACTCATTAACAAATGGGTATTATCCAGATAATATCCAATAAGGAACATCATTTATTGTTTTGAGTACTACTTACCTACTTATATTATGATTTACTAATCATAACATACACACACAAACTCACTCAAACACACACAAAAAAAAAAAAAACACACACACACACATGTACACACACAATGAATAAGTTAATAACTTAATATTCATAAATCATAATATTTTCACCAACTTTTCACATTTAATAAAAAATTCATGGGCCCCACGTTCAACAACGACACGAGATATTCTATTAATTTTAACATTTATCTTTTCTTTCCTTTTTTTACTCCTCAAATAAAAAGTGACATTTGCAATGCGACACTATTTTTATCATCTAATATATATAAAGTTATCAAAATTTTATAGTAGTCTTCATAGTTGTGAGATAAAAAATATACATGTTTATTGATTTGGCACTAATAAATGATTATGTAAAAGCAATAAAAAATAAAAAAAGTCAAATACATTATTAAAAAGTTAAATACTTATATTCATTATAATTATAAATTATAAATAACAAACAAATATTCTTAATCCAAAACAAAATAACAAATATGTTCATAATAATCAATAATTTTTATCATTACTTGTTTATATTTATATTAACTTTCAAATAAATATCAAAAATGGTCTAGCCTAGTGATAACAAGCTTTGTTATAAAACAACTTGATCAAAGTTTGAATCTTGCTAATAATAAGTTATGTATCTAATTATTATTATTTTTAAGTAAAGAACATGCATGGTGATGGTGGCGACGATGGGCGACAGTGGGCAGTGGCGATTGCCGGAGGTTGGTGGTGATGGTCGGCGGAGGTGGTGGCAATGGATGGCGTGGAGGTGAGGCATGCGGAGGTGGCCATGGGCCCCAATTTTAGGGAGCCCCAAATTTGTAAAAGTTACCTTATAAATTGTATATATAATTTACTGTTAAATTTATTCACAAGTTGTATGTTGTTATAATGGTTAAGGCTCGCGCCTTCCGCAACGAAGGTAACGAGTTCGAAACCTGGTAAGTGGCTTTTAACTTTTTATTAATTGGCATGGTCTATACATTCTATAATATAGAATGTATTCACAATTATAATGTATGTAGTTGTCTCAATGGTTAAGTTTTAATTTTGTGTAATGAAGGTCACGAGTTTCTAATTTTGTTGGTTGTGTGGTCATGGGTTGGATGGCGGGGCTCTGAATTTTCGGCGGCGGTGGAGGTTGCTTGTGGCGTGAGGCGGTGGCGAGAAGGTGGGAAGTGGTAGCGGTGGGTGGAGGCGGTTGATGGTGGTGGCATTAGTTGATAAATTCAATGATGGTGGTGGTATTAGTGGATAAATCTAATAAATAACCGGTTAATATCCATAATTATCCATTTTGTTAATAGGTGTTAATGGATAATATCTATTAACACCCATTAACTTAATTGAGTGTTAATGAATAACACCTAATAAGTCATTTATAATAAATATAATAAATAACAAAATGAGTTGGATAAATTTTTGTCACCCCTGCTCCTAATCATCCCCCTAGACGATTTACCCACTTTGTATCCACCATATTCAAAAGAAAATTATAATAAGTAGTCAAATATATTATATCCAAAAAAATATTTCTCTCTCCGTTTCCAGGTAAAGAGTATCCGTTTGATTGTCAAACTTTTTAAGAAAATGGTACTTTTAGTAGCTCATTACTATTTAAAAAAAATACTTTTATGCCTTAATTTTTGAAAATGGACTCTTTAAGTGAAACATCTCAAAATAAAATAGTGGACTCTTTGCTCTAAACGGAGGGAGCAGTAATGTTAATTTGCAATTTCATCTCATTCTACTTGATCACTATCTTCAAATGTGCCCTATCATTAGGAAATCATACTCCCTCCGTCTCAAAATTATTGTCTTTTTTCTTTTTCGTTCGTTTTAAAATAATTATTTTGTTTTAAACTTTCATTTTTAGGATAACATTTTTACCAATTTACCTATATTTTTTCATCATATTTTAATTATGCACCACATATATATGATCTTAAAATAAATTATATATCAAACTAATATTAATAATCCAACTAAATTTATTTTCTTAAACAGTATATCAAATCAATTCAGACGATAATTTTAGGACGGAATGAGTATTAATTAAGCCTACAAGTTTAGCCGTTGCTTCTGCTTGGACCACAGGGGACACATTAATGGACTTTGTTTTAGAAACAATTTTGTTTAAAGATTGATTGAGCATCTTGGAGGTGAGGTTTGATAAGACAGATCAAAAGGGTTTTAGAGCATCCCATTGTTAAAATTTTTTCCACAATTTTTCATTGTCACTTATATTTTTTTTTCTTAACCAATTTAAGAGTATATCTCTCCATTGTATAATATTTTTTTATATTTTCTTACACAAAAAAATAAATAAATAAATTTAATGCATCCCTATAAAAAAATATTTTCATTCCCCCCCCTCTCACACATGAAGCTAAGAAAAGTTAAGAATAATCCTTCTAAAAAATTTTAGCTAAGAATTTTTTTTTCTCTCTCTCCTAAGAATAAAGTCAAGAAGCTCCCCTATTGTTGTTATTTGGTATTCTTAACTAAGAATATTGCTAAGAATATCAAAAAAAAAACTACAATGGTGATGCTCTTAGAGAGTAATATTTCACTCTTTTAATTTGTCCGCTAAAATTAAGCAAAACAAGCGTGACAAAGATTTATCACTTTGTTGTTAAATGTTAAAACTTACCCAGTTTTTTCCTTTCCAAAAATATCCCAATCTCTCAACATCCAACTCCGTATAACAATCCGTCCACAAATGTCATACATCACATCACATCTCATCTTCCTAAAATGAAATCTAAACCAAAACGACTACTTCAATGAGCACATATTCAATTGTTTCACTATTTAAATTAAATTCTACACGCGTCCGTGATGCTACATTCATCTAATAAATATTTTATTTTGTATACAAAATAACGTAATATTGTATCTGTCATTTATTTTGTATGTTCACTAAAAATTAAAAAATATAGCTAACAAGATGACATATAAAATGTTATATTATTGTAACGAAGAGCAGATTCATGGGTTACGGCATCGTCGAGCCCATGGCCAAAGTCAAGTCATGGATGATGTTGGTGCCGCCCAAATCACACACAAATCTCGATGTGGGATTGGAGTATTTCAATCTCCCCCACTTAAATCTGACTACCTTACAATCTCCCCCACTTAAATCTGACTACCTTATAAATCACACACAAATCTCACATCTACCCGATGTGGGATTGGGGTATTACAATCTCCCCCACTTAAATCCTTGATCTCCCCCACTTAAATCTTTGACGTCCTCATCAAGGCCGAATCATATCCCGAGCGATGCAGGAATCAAAAGGTGGCTCGTACGGGGATCAAGAGGTGGCTCCCACCTTCTGCGGTTTAGCACTTTGGCCCGCACAGTACTTTGTTCCCACATTTTCGGTCGGGACCCGCTCTGATACCATTTGTAACGACCCGAGCTCGAGAGTCATACGTGTAGCCCACATGCCCATCGAGCACGCAGCACCTTGGGTCATCAAGCCGACCCAAAAGTCCATGGATGATGTTGGTGCCCAGTAATAGCGCATGATTACCTTATAAATCACACACAAATCTCACATCTACGATGTGGGATTGGTGTATTACAATTATTATATACACAAAATAAACTATTCATTAGGTGCCTATAATATTATTTTTTTAGAAAGTTTGACTTTCAAACGAAACTATTTACCCAAAACAAATGGAGTATTAACTAAGCGGACCGTTGTTGAACATGCCACTTCCACTTCCACCTCTTAGATTTTTTGGTGTTTTAATATCCAAATATGAGTTTCTCTCTTTGTTTTCAAATTATTATCTTTTTTGACTTGGCATATTGTTTAAGAAAATAATTAAACGTATTATAAATATTGGTTAAATGTTTGATTTTCTTTAATGCCCTTGAATATGTGGTCATAATTAAAATAGGCAGAACAAGTATGAGTAAAATAGTAAAAGTATTTTTTAAAGAGAAATTTTTTAAAGAGGACAATTATTTAGAACGAACAAAAAAAAGAAAAGAGAACGATAATTTGAAAACGAAGTGAGTAATATTTTATGGTCTTAGAGCATTAACGTCCGGATGGTGAGGAGTCTCGAGGGAGAATCTTAACCAATCATTTAAAGGCATGTGATCTAATCTTCCAATACAATTCTTGGACGGCAAAGGCGAATAGGCGTAGCCCCCCGACATAGAAAGAGGGGTGTCCTGGTGGAAATAGCTTCTCAAGCCCGAATACTTGAATTCTACTTGTCATGTCTTTTGAGGACCCCTTTACGACAAACAGACTTATCAACCTTTTATTGGACTCATAACTCGGAAGCTGGTTAGCTCTTTTTGTATTTTAGGCATTTCATGGTAAACACTTTTTGTTGTTGTGCATAAATGGGTTGTTTTATGAGCGAAACCCGGAATGCCCCTTGATGGGTCCTCCCCGGAATCCGCAAAATCCAAATTCTACGGGAGGACTTGTAAGCGCATGGGGAGGTTTCAATGATCATTTTAAGTAATTTCCACAAAACGTACGTGCACAACTTGAAAACCCTAGCTCCTAACTCCGAACTCCTAACTACTAACTCGGAACTGGGGCGGCCTCTATTTTGGCAGGCCTACGGCATTTGAGCTACAGGTCGCCTTGGAAACCCTCATCTCCCCCCTTCCATGTGACCCATCCCCTATGCAACATACTACTTAATTAGTGTACTATGATCAATAGCGATGCATAATAGTGTGAAATACTTCGTATCAATTTGACACCATAGTATGCGTTAGTAGTGATTGTACACCACATATATATGACACGTAATGCTTCAAAACTATATAATTTTCTTTTTCAACCAAATATAATTATAGTTCTCGCTTGTTTTTAATCCTAGACTATATCCCTCATGAAATTATTGATTCTTTTATTAAAAAAAAAAAACCCTACGATCTTCAAGTAGTCATTTATCCTCTTAATATAAAGTATTTTTCTAAAATCATTTTCTCAAAAGATCTTACGCAATGATCATCTTTTTATACTGTAAAGTTAATACAACTATCCTATTTATATAAATATTAGGTTGTCTTGCATAAATAATCAGGCCTGCCAAATTATCTTAAATTAAATTAATCATTCTAAAATACTTAAATAAAAACCTTAGTTCCACATTCACCCATCAGACACATACTTCCATGATTAACAATTTATAACATGAAATAGTAATGTTTAAAGATAGAGTGGAACGATTTGTTTGAAATTAAAAATAAATAAATAAATGAGAATTTACAAGATCCGAGGGGTGAAGAAACTAAAGAACAGCTTCCCAGCTGAGTTTACTTTTAAAGCCACAAGCTCAAGGAGCGGCGGGGGCAAGACTCAGATGCAAGTCAAGCCCAAATGTATCATCAAAACTGGGCCCACCATCCCCCCTCGAAAACCTACTCAATGAAGGCCCATCAACTTCCGCGTGATGGGTCCGACCATGTTGAAACCCAGGCCCAACACTAGTCAATGTTGACTCCCCTACACTGCCGGCATACGATAACGTTCCTGCACTTCTTGCACCTGGCGATGCCGGGAACACACAGCCATGCGACACGTGGAAGGGCGGCGCTGCGCGTGGGACATAAACCCATGACTGAGACGCCGCAGCCGCGGACGGCAGCACCACCGGGCCGCCTTGTGTTAAGAGGTGCGCCGGCGGAGCAAAGGCGGACACCATGGGATTCCTAATGTAAGAAACGGCGGCGTTTCGACTGGCTTGCATTTGCGCACGTTTTAACTGTTGCCTTTCTTTCTTGTGAGCGTTTTGGTGACCTCCAAGTGCTTGTGAGTTGGCGAATTCCCGGCAACAGTACTGGCACTCGTATTTCCGGCCGTCGGATGACGGGAAACTGCCGGAGTCCGATGACCCAGATGGGGTCTTAGTTGATTCGACCTCTTCATCTTCGGATACGTTGAACCCGAAAAGCTTTAAGCGTCCATTGGTGGTTGTATTATTGTTTTGTTTCACTTGATAGTCAAGTTCTGCCATATATATATATATATATCCACACACGCACACTATATCTATTTAATATAGATACAGTTATGTTTCAGTATGCAAGGTAAAAGGGGAGAGGAGAGAGCGAGACAGCAAGTATGGCTGTGTCGAGATTTAAGGAGAGATTGTTTCATGCGTGGGGAGTATTTATACAGGTTTTAAAGTGCGTGTGTGAGAGAGAGAGAGAGAATGAGAGAGAGAGATGGTTGCGGACATCCCAAGGAGAAGAAAGTGAGTGAAAATTTAGGAACACGACCCAAGAACACTTGGGGACCCACTTTATTGCACTTGTCTATTGGATCTCCACTTATGATGAGAAGTGAGAAGGGAGTTGAGTAAAATGACAAAAGTGGGCTTGGGGAATATATAATTTAGGGAAAATGATTAATCTCGACAAGGAAGTGAGAGTTTATTTGCTGTTAATGTATTGGTAATAGAATGTGATGCATGTGAGTCTTGTAGGGTTAGTTGGATCATCGAATGATTGAGAGTTTGTACTATGTTCTTCAACAGCTAATTACTTCATTCGTTCCTAAATTATTTTTTTTTTATCCATTTAAAAATAATTATTCAGTTATAAACTTATATTTTTTAAAAATCACTTTTATTATTTTATTTTTACCTTTTCACCCTACTTTCGTTATGTATCATATACACACAAGTTTTAAAAAAACGTACTACATATTAAATAAATATAAATAATCAAGTCAATTATTTTTTCTTAATATGTGTGCCGAGTTAATTAGGACCATAATTTAGGGACGGAGGGAGTACTACTCTCTTCGTTCCGAGTAAAGAGTTCATTATTTTATTTTTAAATGTTTCGTTTAAAGAGTATATTTTTAAAAAGTAAGCCAGAAAAAGTGTCATTTTATTTTTAATGAACTATTTAAAACGTCATTTTATTTTTAATGAACTATTTAAAATATTATTTTTCTTAAAAAATTAACTTTCAAATAGTGACTTGGAGGGAGTATAATACAAAGAAGATTATAACTTTTGTATGTGATATAATGAATGTATGTGTCTTTAGAAAAACCAAACTTTTAATAGCTAGTTTTTATTTGATATTCCTTCCATTCCAAAATATATGTCGTTTTGGAAATTTTTTATACAGACCAATGAAATATATTATAAAGACTAAACTGTCCTTATTTATTTTACTTCAAACATTAATAAGATATCTTTTGATACTCTTGCCCAAAGAATCAAACATAAATTACGGAGTTAATAAATATGAGTAGAATTGAAAAAAAAAAGTTCATTAAAAATTACAAAATGACATCTATTTTGGAATAAAAAAAGCTATCTCAAAATGATTTATATTATGGAACGGATGGAGTAATTTATAACATTTTTAAAAGTTGAAGCTTTAAATTACTGATTTCCAAAATTAGATAAGAGTGATACTCCTTCCGTTACATGTAAAAATTCAATTATTTTATTTTGGATGTTTCAGTTAAAGAGTCTATTTTTTAAAAAAATATAATATAAAAATATTATTTTATTATTAATAAACTACTAAATATGTCATTTAAAAAATTAATTTTCAAACAGATACTTTTTTTCTGAAACAATGGGATTATCCCTTTGCCCGAAAAATCGTTAGCTTGTATATTTACATTTAGTCGCATGTCAGGGAATTGAAGTTAGCTAAACAGCTAGACTACTATTTAGGTGCAAATGCTCATAAGTCATAAATATAAGCTATCCTAGTTAATTACCTAAATGACCATATTGAAGTTATTCAACCCCCATGTTATTATATCTAATCTGGTGAAAAACTAATTGCAAAAGGAATTTTGTTAAAATTGGCAGTATTAAGAAGAGTTTTTATTTCATCTTTCCTTTTATTTTCCTTTTTTCGTTTGTGTACGTGTGAAAGAATTGAAGTTTGTTTTGGGTTATTGAATATTGATGCATGACATGGGGGTTGAAAAATATGTAGATAAAGCCTAAAGGTGGTATTTGTAATTTAGGGTATTTGGGTTCTGGCATGCGGATATAGTGGAACGATCCCCAAGGAGCTAACCGTGAAGCCCATGTCTCTGTTCCCTGACACTTCTGTGATACCAACTGCTAGAACATGCCCTCAACCTTCTTACATAGGTTCGTTTTAACTCTCCTATCTCATATCTCGTATCTCATATCTCATATCACATATCTCTCTCCCTCTCTCTCTATATATATATATATATATTACTCCCTTCCTCCGTCCCTAAATAATCGTCCAGGTTGATCCAGCGTACAGTTTAAGAAAAAATAATTGACTTGATTATTTATATTAGTTTAATGTGTAGTTTCCTTTAAAGTCCATGTGTATGTGGTCCATAATTAAAGTAGAGTGAAAAAATAAGGGTAAAGTGGTAAAAGTGATGTTCTAAAAAGATAAGTTTCAAACTGGATAATTATTTTGAGACGGACGAAAAAGAAAATGAGGACGAAAATTTAGAACGGAAGGAGTATAAAAAAGCTCATGATTTAATTGGTGGTCATGATCGAATTGTGCTATATATAACTGACGGTTCAGATTGATTCGTAAATATGCCAGTTACAAATGAACTCCTTAGTTATGAGTTATATTTGAAATTATCTATCTACAATTATATATAAAACTTTCACTTATGGGTTTGTTTGAATTACCCGTTAATTATAATTTTTGTTTATCCCAATCATTTCTTAAAATAATCACATACCAACACGTACCTATGGAACGAACAGACTAAAAGATACATTTATACTTCATATGATCATGTCATGGCATTTTGGCCTTTTGAGTTGGGATTTTATCATTTTCTATTATTTTATTTCTCAAGTAACCCTAATTTTAAAGTCTCAAAACTAATTTTTGAAACACATGGGCACTCGAGGAGACTGTTTATATATAAAAATTCAAAATAAGGACCTCTTGCTAAAATGACTAAAACCCCTACCAATAAGTTTGATTCTCGTTAGTAGGGTTTATCATTTTCAGAGTGGTCGTTTCAAATATATGAGATGGTAAACATTAACCCATCCCAAAAAGTCCACTTTTGAAAGCTAATTTTTTTAAAAAAAATAATATTTTTAGTAATTCAGTCATAATAAAATAACATATTTATGTTTTAATTTTTTAAAGTAAATTTTTTAAATAAACAGACTAAAATGAAATAATTGACTCTTTGTATTCATTATGCTTTTACCCAATCCAATCATAAAGAATAATGTTATAACATCTAGGACATTATTCATTATAATTAAGTAAAAAATAACTTTTTTGAGAGGGAAGAAGTATAAAAGTGTTGGATTAGATCTCATAATAATAACGAGGATTAATAATAACACTATTTTCATGGTATAAATTAGGGAATTAAGAAAATTAATTGAGTAGTGAAATTAATAATTCCAATCACATCATATCATATGACATATCCGATGATTTGTGTTTGCAAAACGAAGGGTAGTTGGGTAGTGAATTAAGAGGAGAGGCCGAGGGTAGTAGCATGAGCCGACACCCCACCCACCGCTTTCTCTCTCTTGGGCTAAAAAGTCAAAAACAAACCATGCAAAGAGAAGTGAAGAGAAGAGAGACCTACACTACACCAATACCATAACACCAAAAGAAAAGTTGTCTCTCTCAAATGATTATGTACGTTAAGAACACAGTATCTATCGATATATCTAAACTTCAAACCTTAGATCTGGCACCGTCGGCCCCCAACTTAACCACTCCTTCCCCCACCCACTCATCCCTGGCCCACGTGTCACCATCATATCCATCCCCCGTATCTAGCTTTATACACGCATGTTTCATACTCTACCCACAAACCCCTTTTCATCATTATTAGTATTTCTCTCTTCTTCTTTTTTTAAATGTCACTTCTTTTATTAATAAAGTCAAAATGTATATATTTGGAAAAAATCTTGATTCCTGTGGACTATCACTCCAGTGTTTGCCCCCCAATATATCCGTTTAATTCTTACTCCCTTTTAAAACTCCCAAAGGTTCAATTTTTATTGTAATATTTTGGATGTACCAAAGATATCACACATTGCATTACGGGATGCTACAATCCAAAATTGAGTGTGAAATAAAATCTATTTTTTTGTGATAAATTTGCATTTTCCAAGTTTATTCTCTTTGGTCATAAAGAAGAGTCTTTTCTTTTTAGGCCAATTTATATATTAAAAAATGTATACACTTTCAAATTATTTTCTTTTCAAAGTTAAATAATATTATCCTCTTGATTTGATTTTCACTCTAATTGATGAGTCTCACTCTTATATGAATATCAATAAAAAGATACACAATGTTCTAATATTTATAATAAATTCAATATTTTTTAATTGTATATCGAGTCAAATAGAATATTATTCAAAAAAATGGACCGAGTATTTGTTATTTAGAATACTATTATAGAATCATTCACATATAGTAGAAAATGAGAGGGGGGAAAAAGAGTACTGCAGCTTTTGCTCCAAGTAGAGAGAGGAATTGAAGATGAATACTTAGTGGTACGATGTACTAATTATATACTATTTCGTAAATGTACTAATTAATTAGTGGTACGATGTACTAATTATATAGTATTTCATATTACTACCTTGGTTTTTAAATAAATGTTTATTTCTTAAAGTTTTTATTTTAAGATAAGTGTTTATTTTTGTACAAGCTTACAAATTTCTGTTGGATCCTAAACCAATTCCAATAAAATAAATGATTTATATATGTATTTGTTTTTAACTTAGGCCGAATCTGATTAGATAAAAGATTTATTTAGATACTGATATGTCCGGCCCAAGACGGGTCACGAGCGAGGCACGAGCTAGCATCACGTGCCAATCACGAGCACAATGAATATGGGGCCCACCGTCCTAACGAACAAAATAACTGAAGCATCGAACAACGGCGGCTTGCTCCAAACTGGCCGGCACGTGCCTTGCTGTCCGAGCCGGGCCATGCCCGGGAACCACTCTCACACCGAGCAAAGAATCAGATTCATCTCGTCCAAGCCTGGTTGATTATCGGTCTTGCCTGCCTGACCAGAGGTCACCCCTTAGATTTACGCTAACTTCATAGCAGTGCACATCAAATAGCCAGGCAGAGCCTTGCTCGTCCGGGCACATATCAAGCAGGAAGCACCGGAGGCTTATTCTCCAAGACAAGTCAAAGGTTTTCATCTTTGAGCAGAGCACTTACCTTATCTGCTCCTACATCTACGCGGTCAACCACCTATCATGCTTAAAATCAAGGGATTCTCCCCTTAATTGACTATTTATCTAAGGAAATTGAATCTCACAAGGATTCTAGGTCATTAGGGACCTATAAATACCCCTCCAAAGCCACAAATAAGGTACACACTTTCTTGAGTCTTGACACTTTGTCAAATTACTTTCAGACTTTCTCATACACGATACTTACTCCCACGCCGGAGGGGTTTCGCGAGGCCCTGCCTTGCACTTCCACTCAGGTCTTTTGTGTTCTTAGCTAGGTTCATGAGAGCAGATTCAAGCCCAGATATCCAACCTAACATACGGACGGCTCAAACTGTAATTTTGCCACTTCAATTTGGTTTCGTTGCCGAGAAAACGAAGAAATTGTGCGTTGAATTATATGAGGTCTACTACATTATATTATGACGAAAATGTGATAACCTTATAATTGTATTATTTTGTATAATTAGGTGAATGTTTCTGTAAACTAATTTTGGCGGAAATAGTATTTTCTTTTATATGTATTAAATTATCAAAAGAATCGTGCATTTGATGATTGTGATTGCACCTCGAGGGAGAGACGTGGAGCATTCAAATTTCAAACTCCGACGTTGATGTGATAAATTGATCTTAATTTAAGGAGTAATGTTATTTTTATAATTATTTTTACCACTCTTCTTATAATTATGTATTTGTCAAAAAATAACTTAGGTGAGTCATTATTTTACAAAACATAGTTGTATGAAGAGTGATAAGAATAATTGTAAGGATAACATTACTCAAGTTGAATACGACAATTTCGTATTTAGTGTTCCTTTCATCATAAATAGAGTCTTTTTCTAAATAATTATATATTTTTTGAAGTCAAAAATTATGAACTCGAGTTTGTGATATTTTTACAAAACTTTAGTGTTATTGATCAAATTTACTTATGTATATCTACACCGTCTGATCAAAATTACTTTTTTCTAAGTTATGACATGAACATTGTAAATTATCATCAAACTAAACAATATTTAAATATTGGCATATGTGTTAAAATCATTCAACGACACTAATACCAACGGTTGTAGAAATACCACAAGCTCAAATTTATAATATCATTTACCTTAGTGAGAACTAGGTCTGATAATTACAACTCAAAACCCGTTAACCCACCCAACTTGACTTGAAAATTACACGATCCAACCTGACCCCATTTTTGGGGGAGGGGGGGCGAAATGGGTTACCCAAAAATTAACGAGTTTATTTAGGTCGGGTTAAAGTGGGTCGAACCCGTTACCCATTTTGACTCGTTATTTTTTGCTATATAAATGTAAGTTTTTTATGAAAATTTGTGGATCGAAACGGGTCAACCCGTTCTAACCCATTACACGTTTCGACACAATCCATTTCAACTCGATTAATTTTGAGTTATAACGGGTCACGACCCGTTTCGACCTAACTCATACCCGACTAAACCCACACAATCGCCAACCCTAGAACGAACTTGTAATATTATAGTGTGGACATTACGAGTATTCATGTGCATACACTACTAAAATGCCTTTAAAAATAAATTTCTATAGATAAAAAATAATTACAAATATTTAATTTAAGACAGAAACTAAATCTTTACCAATATAGGTTACACTGATCTGGATCCTCCCATTAATCATAACTGATTCATACTTTCAAGTCAAGTTGCAGTTTACTAATATCAGTATACACATTTCACATAAATGCAAATGTATTTTATTTTCTTTCTATTTTGAAGGTTTTTTGCTAAGTTGTTATGATTATTAGAGTCTAGAGATTACTTTTTTAGGACGTAGAATAAATTGAAGATAGTTAGATGGGTGGGTTTTTTAAAGGTGATAAGTGTGCATATGTATGATATTTTTAGTTGGTTTTTGTGTTTAATTTGTGAGTAAATATTAGATTTGTAGTTGATTTATGTTTGTTTGATGATTGTAGGTGCGTGTGAGGCTTGCTAAAGAAATGTGGATAAAAGTGTTGATTTGAAAGGAAAATGTATTCGGTGATGTCCCGTGAACACGTGCTAGTTGATATGCAAGAACAAGTTTGATTTCCAAAACCTAAGAACATTCTACGGGAGTTATTTAGGGAAATTAGGGAATTGTTTGTCCCTAAATTAAACTGTTGTCTTTAATTATCATATTTTCCCCTTTTCATTTAAAAGAAATTCTTAATTTAGTTACTAGGTAGTTTCTTTGGTAAAAACTGTCGAGTAGTGGATTGTGGGGGGAAAAAGGTTGGGAATTGCTGGAGCAAGCAAGGGAATCAGGGAATAGAGAATCGGTACAAGCATATTTTAGAGAGAAAAGATTAAGATTTGAAGCAGCTTTCTAACAATATCAATGCTCTTACAGTCTTGCTCGATATTTTTCTTTTGGTATTTGTAAGTTGTTTTAAAGTATGTTTAGTGGCTAATTTATTTCTCCGGTCAATGAACAATTATGTCACAAACTTTGTATTGATGTGAGATCTAACAGTATTTAATCTTATTTAGTTGCAAATATTTGTTCATTTTCCGTTTTGTACGTTGAATGATTATTATGTTTAATTGATGTTAATTAATATAACCAAAATTTTAATTAATATAATAGTTTATCGTTAGTTAGAGTCGCTGCTCCGTAATTGTCTTCGGGTAATTATAATTAAAATAGTAGCAACTTGTAAGTAACACACCTTTTAAGCATCACAAGTATAAACGAACCGTGTTACGGGAGTGAATAATCTAGTTTAAATGATACTTCAATATATACTATTGTTGTATACAACTGAAGCAAATAGTAAACAATCATAGAGTGTAGTTAAATCAATCAAAGAGAATAGAAAGATAGAGAGAGATTGGAGTCAATGAATTATTGAAATTTCATTAATATCAATTTTGTACATATTTTAGAGTTATAATTATATATATGGATACAATACCAAACCTTAAACCGACTCTAAAAAAAAGAACGAAAACTATTTTGTCGCATGGACACGGTCGCTTCACTCCAAATGACGTGACCGCCTTGTCGTGACGCGATCAATTCCTCCTTCTATATACTGGGAGTTCTTGTTAAAGTGGCGCGGTCACCTGACGCGACCGTTCAAGTATTAGGAGTCCTCAGAAGCCTGATGCGATCGCCTTGTCCTGGTGACGCAATCGCCTTGTCAAATCCTGACGTGAACGCTTCCGTGCGTAAAACCCAAAAGTATGTATTGTTGAGGGCTACGCCCACCGCACTCTCTTTCAAGCCACAACCTACGAGGCTAGTCCACCTCCTCTCTCTCCACTCCAGAGGACTTGACCTATAACCTGGTGAATTGAGTTATTCTATTTTTAAAATTGTTTAGAATCAAGTCTTTCTTTTCTTAATGTAATCGAGATAACTAAATCTTACAAGCGTTTCAGGGGTTGTATTCCAATTAGGTGAAACTAGATCTTCGTGCCCGTGTCTATGGCATGATGCCAATATATCTGATTTCGTCAATTGAAACGCCAACGTCTAAATAGAAGGTGCGGTTTTAAAAAAATGTTACAGTTGAGGGGTACATTACTTCAAGTGGTAGTTGAGGAACACTATTCGAACTCTACACATAGTTGAGGGAGTTATTTGTATGGAGTTATATGTAATTGACATATTAACGTTTGATTTTGCGGCGGAATTAACCCCCATGACCAGATAGTCTCAATCAATCAATTGAGCTCTATTGTGAGATTATATTAATGTAAGATTGATGTTTTGTAAGGGGTAATGGTTTAGAAGATTAATCTCAGGGTGTGACTGCTCATAATATTAATTGTTGGGGGTGACTTTATAACATGGTGAGAGAAAATAGAGAGTTAAAAGTGGATAACTATTCTCACACATGTGAATGTGATAGTGAATCTCAACCATGAAATTTTTTAAAATAATTTAATCTCAACCTCTAAATAGTTTTAATAAATTGTACATGTGTAAAAATGAGTTCTATTGTAATATAGATTAACGAGCTTCTTTGAATTATTGATATTGTAAGGAAAGATTAGGTGTTAGGTATTTTTCGATATCTATAACCAGTTTATTTGTAATTAAGTGAGATATTTTTGTATCAATAATCGGTATCGGTAGTAAAATGTGAGATGGAAATTAGATCGTTGGCTGGACTTTTGATTACTGAATTTTATTAAACAAAATCACTGTGTTGTTACATTATGTTTAAGTATTTAATTTTAGCTTTAGTTAATTTGTTTGTTAAATGAAGGAATAGAATTACTCCGAGTCTCCAACATACGATTGATGTTTTTTTTTTTTTTGTTAATATTTGTCGTTTCCCTAACTGATCTACATATGTAAATGCTCAGGTGTTGTTTAAGAACCAACAAGTAAAAAATTAAAAAAGGTAGGACCCACACACGTGTTGATGATGAATTATTGTTTAGGATGTTTGCGTGATTGACGTTGAGGTCTACTAATTAAATAAGGTTTGCTGTCCATTGGAGAGATCTCTCCGGATCTTACTAACTACTTACTCCATGAAATAACGGATGACGGAGAAACAAGGTCACTTGTTAAATCAAGCAATTAGTTCTTTAATTTACTTATTTTGTTTCTCAAAATATTTAACACCTAAAATCTCACGACAAATATCCAAGCCATGTAAAATTATAATTAAGAGCATCTTCATTGTATAATATTTTTATACATTTTTTTAATTGGGTCTTTATGTCATTTACATATTTTTTTCTTCTTATTTTATTTAAAAAATATATATCTTCTCATTTATAATCTTCTTATATATCTTCTTAATTAGGTCTCACTAAAAAAAATCAATTTTCCCCCCAACCGATCACACACACAAACACAAAAAAAAAAATTTTTTTGCACATAAGAATTTTTTTTTTCTTATTTGGGAAAAAAGTTTCTTCTCTCTCTTACTTAGAATGTATAAGAATACTTCGAACATTGTATAATATCTCTTCTTAATAGGAAGAGCCCCTAAAAAAATATTATGGGGATGCTCTAATATTGATAAAGCTTCTCCAATCAAGCTTTATTGCATGTATATTTTGGCTATGTGGACAAATTCTCAAGTTAGGTAAGACCACAAGAATAATAAAGTTGTGTTCTACGGCTAAGAAGACTAATCCAACTCTCTAGTCGGCTAACGTTAAAATTGTTTTCTTATGGCTCAGAACATTCTAAACCATAAAAAAAATAATTTTATCGTTCTTGTGGTCTTACCAGACTCAGGTAAGACCACTCTCTAACAAGATTTGATAAGATCACTCTCTAACAAGATTTATCACAGTTCCATTCGTAACTCAAACCCAACGTCTATGATTAATCTATATTTCCTAAACAGAAAACATAAGATTAAACTAGAACAACCCTAACCAATTAATTTACGCAATTACTATTAAATTGTTTGATGTAGTCTGACTATGCATACAAGAGTTTTTGTAAGCTTATGCATCAATCAAAAGGCTCTTCCAACTCCAAAGTCTTCACCGTAACTCAAACGAGACCCACTTTTGTCTTTCCCTTTTCGATAGTTTTCCTTTCCTTTCTCTCTAGATCGCCTCAAGTCAAATTTCCCCATATAAGAAAATCTCTTCCCCACTTCCATGATTTGATTATTTTAGGAGTGAGTTATCTTTTCTGCCCTTATATTTTTCAATACTAGTCATAATTACTCTTACGATATCCCCCGATTTCGTATGTACGATCTAAATATTTAATATAATCATATAATCTTAAAACGCACATTCTACAAAAAGAAATGTGCATGCACAAAATTGAAAAATATATAAGATAGAACTCTTCATTTTCTGATTATTGTCTTGTTTTATTTTTTTAAGTTCAACCGGTTGTTTTTCAAATGAAAAGTTCATTTATATATATTATATATTTTTTATATTTATTTTAAAATTATAAAATATGCAATTCTTACTTTTTAAACATTACATATTATATGTTTTATAATTTTAAAATTGAAAAATACATACGCAAAATTTTCATTTGAAAAACAGTTGGTTCAACTCAAAAAAGTCAAACGTGATCATAAATTAAGAGTTAGGGGAATGGTACACTAAACTATTTTTTTTTCTTTAATTGAAATATTGAAGAAAAAAAAAACAGTGATTCAAAACGTCAATCTTTTATCTTACAAAAAAAAGGACATATTTTGCACTTAATATATATTTTAGATAATTGCCCATGTTTTCTTAATATTCATAATTAGGTGGGAGATGGGATGTTTGTGGGGGCTATTCATGAATACATATCAAATCTTGTGGGATCAATCTAAGGTGATGGTCAATTTTGAGTTCCCTAACATGGCTGCTTATAGGGGACCTGAAATTATGATTATAGATTTAAGACAAAGATTAGGATCTCCAAAATAGAAATATATGATTAGAAATGTTTAAGAGACTTTTGATTAAACCTAACCACCTTTTTGCTTTATCATGTGGATCCAATGGTTTTTTCACTTGTGTACTTTTCCTTCCCTTGTGAAGGGTTAGAAACTGGCTAGGGTTGGGCCACCATCGACCAACTATGAGGCTCCAAGAAGTTGGTCTGACTCAGAAAGGAAATGAGTTGAAGTGACCTTCTTATATTAATGTGAGTAGTCATACTCCTTAAGGTTGGAACTTAACATAAGAGTTGTTGAGACTTGCATGAGGCTTATTTATTTATAAATGGTGGCCAACTGAAAATCCATATACTTGTCAATGGCTTTACATACTCATTCATGTATCTAGTCCAAAGATTTTATTTCTATTTTTGTTTTCTTTAAATGGTTATGAATTTAGACCACAAAATTTAAAAAAGGCCCGAGGGGTCAAATTAGGGTTTGAAAAATATGTTTAACAAAAACCCTAGAATTGTTTCATGCCATTAGGTGGCTTGCCTATAAATTTAGTTCAAGATTTGGGCAAACAAATGAATACATACATCTTAATTTTCAAGAAAATGATGCGAGTACCCACACGGTGAAAGAAGAAACTAAAAATTTTCATTCGCTCACGTAGTTTGTGATTGGCTTGTTAGTGTCATACATGATACATGAACGTACCTTAAGGAGGTTAGGGCACCAAAATTTATTTATTTATTTATTTATTTAAAAGGTTGGAGGGGACATAGACCGTACCCCAGGCTTTGAACACCCGACCTCTCGGTTAATACTCAACCTCTCTATAGTGAGAGTTGTAAAGTCCAGGGTGTCTCTAGTGAGACTCGAACACCCAACCTCTCTGTTAAGAGAAGTGAGCAGTACCAGTTGAGCTAGAGCTCGTTGGTCACCAAAATTAAATTATAGGAGTATATCCTTTATGCCGTGAATATGTTAATTATTTTCATATTTGTACTTGACCATCACGACACATTATAAGGTTGTTTGCATCACATGGAGAAGATGAATTATGAGGAATTGAGGATTCATTAAAATTCTTAAAGGTTAATTATACGTGGAAATTAAGGGTCCGTTTGGATGCATTGATTTTGAATTTAATAAATATTTAAATTTTATAGAATTTAAATAACTTAAAATTTACTTTCAAAATCATAGCAATTTCATTATTTGGATAATGTGTGGAATTCAATTGTAATTCTACATTATACCTAAAATAAGAGTTCAATAATAAGTCTAGTATCTAGTTCAATCTAGTAGTATATGATTGTTTCTTATTATGAATGGTAAGGGTTCAAACCTTTCTAATAACAAAATTATAAAAAATTTATATTTTTTAAAAAATAACATATAATGGTGGTGGTTAACGGCGAAGGTGGCGGGCGGCAGCGGTGGTCGAAGGTGGCGGTGGCGGCACAAGTGGTGGTGGTTGAAAGCTATTATGGTGGTGATAAAAGGAATGTGAATTATTATTATGTAATAATTGATCGAAATTTAGAATTTAAATTATTAAGATTTAAGATGTAATTAGTTTTATGGAATTGAGTCATTTAGAATTTCAACCCAATTCTAATTCTAAATTTTAGTTATATTCTCAAATAATGAAATTGATTTTAAATATGTTAATTCTAATTCTAAGCTATAGAATTTGGGTATCCAAACATACCGAGGAAAAAAGAGGACCCAACAAAAATAGAAAGTTTGAAACACTTAATAATCTTGAAACATGCTAAGTTTGTGAGTGGTAAGAAGAGTGTGGATGGGATGAGGCACATGGTCACTCCCATTGATGTAGGGCAGGGGGAACTGGGAACTGGGAACTGGGAACTGTGTGAAGATTGGCATCCATTTGGTCTCACACTGTTCAAACATACCATGGGTAGGGCCCAAATTTATACGTTGGGACCACAGATGCTAGATTTGTGGTGAAGGGCCCACATGAACTAACCTCTCTAATCTCCCTAGTTTGGAGTTTTAAGTAGGGGTGATTATATAAAATGAATTAGTATTGTCCAATCAAACTTTCCCCAACCTTGTTGATTCATCAACAACTGTCAATAAAATATAAAATAAACAAATGGGATATTGATTGTTGTAAACTTGTAGTAATGGCTTCCACCATCAAACATATATAATCTAATTAATTCAAACCACTTTTTATTAAAGGACATTAATCATGCTTACTTTGTTTGTTGATTGAGGGTGATACCTATATTATCGTTTATAAGATTGCCCGAATCTCCAATGGGCCCCCACCAAGTTGTGCTTATCAAGGAAAATCAACCAATGAAAACAATAAATTAACCCATTTAACATGAGATTATTTTAGACATGATCCTATCAGCATAATATTTCTCCATTAACTCTCTGACTCTAATCATCTTTCCTCTTTTTCACAACAACTACCTAGCAAAGGCTCCATAAAAGTATAGAAACTAACCCTTAAATGTGACTTAGTTTTCAAGTTGTAATCCCCCTTTTTTGGATATGTTCAAAGCATAATATATATTTTTTATACTCTTTCAAAGTATTCCAAACAATGTGGGTATGACTCAATAAGTCCCTCCATGTATTCCAAGTGACACCACCTACTTCTTTTAATATATAAAGGTGGTGGTGGATCGGTGGAGTTAGCTTTAAGTCATGTGACAGTGAATCTGCTCTCTCTTCAATACTCCCTCCGTACCATTAAAAAATATAAAAAATAATCTTATTTGTCAAGTCCATTGTTGCTTATATTTTTTTAATTTGTACTAAAATTATTAAGAAATGAAATTATATTTTTGAGCAACTCTAAGAAAAAAAGAGACTATTTTTTTTATTTTATTTTTGAAACAAAAGGAGCATAATCAAGGTAGTTGAATTAGTAATAGAGTATATCTTATTTAAATAAAACGATTTTACGGATTTTAATTTATAAGACGGGGTCTTACTTTCTTATCGTTCAATTTATCGTGAATTGGATAAAAAAGATTTATCTTAAAAAATATATCTATAATACTGTTTTACTTAAATTTTTATCTTAATTAATATATAAGGTGAAGGCTAAGGGCTAGATTAAATATAGTGTAGAATGTCGGGATTACTTTAAAGAAAAGCTAAGGAACGTAATGAATTGAATAGAGGTTTTGGGTATAAAATAAGAGTAAATAGAAGTCCCGTGAATAAAATTAAAGATGGACTTGGTCAAGTAATGAGACAAAAACTAGAGTGCTTTGGGGTTTGTCATTAAAGTACACTTAGACGGCTACATACGCACCACATAACACAATTACTATTACTTGCAAGGACAACATTTAATAGATAATCACTTTTTATACCAGCGGATGTTTTATAAAACAATTTGTTTTATAAAACATATTGTTTTATAAAACATCCGCTACCATCCGCGTTTTTTATAAAACATATTATCCTCGAAAAAAATACAAATCAACGGTTTTTGTTCGTAATTGAAAAGAAAAAATAAATCGAATCATCAATTTAATTCACATGTACTATCATGCGAATTAACAATTCGAATCATAATGACACGTAATTAAAATTACGTTAGTATAGTTTAAATGTGAACAGGGGTAGCAAAGTAATTTTACATTTTAAATGGTGTTGCGTTTAGGGATTTTGGTGTTGCGTTTAGGTGTTTTGTTACTATTACTTGCAAGGACATCGCCACATGATTTTAAAATATTATAGTACTCCCGTTTTAAATTATTATCCTATTTTTTTTAATCCATTCTAAAATAATTACTTCATTTATCTCTAAATTATTGTTCTTTTTTCTTTTTTTATCATTTCCAAAATAATTATTCAGTTTAAAACTTATATTTTTAAAACATCATTTTTATCATTTTATCCTTATTTTTTTACTTTACTTTAATTATGGACCACATATACATGAACTTTAAAAGAAACTATGCATTAAACGAATTCAATCAAATATATTTTTTTAAATCATGTGTCAAATTAACCAAAACGATAATTTATGAATGAATGAAATACTACTAAATTGAGTACTTATTATGTTGTGCTTACGTAACCTCGCTTGCCACGTGGACTCATATCCCCGAATCCATGCTGTCCATTTTGACAAATCCTCTTAATGTGGTCACCCATTTATATTCGTGGTGACAGTCCACATCACTCCCCATAACTATGAGACTGAAATTTAAATATTCATATTACCCTTCCTTTTTCCTAATCCTACCTATATAGTTATATACCCAATTAACTCTCATTTCCCACCTTTAAGCTCATTATTAATGTAGTACGCCTACCTCCCTTGTTGTTTCCAGGCTTTAGTAACATCAACCTTCCCTAATGCTTTCATATTGTCCGTTGCACCATCCGATTCAATCATTCTCTTTAATTTCTTCTACTTCGAAAGCTAGTGAAGTATGTATAAGTGTCCGATTCAATCATTCTCTTTAGAACGATATTGTTTACTTTCATCTCTGAGTTAAAGGACCATGTAATCTGTATCCTTCTTTTCTTATCACTTTTTAGTGATCCCACTTGTCGAGATTATGAGTCTTTTTTAGTGACAAAATGGGATGATATTATAGATTGATGAGGTGTATCCATTTTCATACATAGAGCAAAACTTATACGAGGATAAGTTTGTAAAACCACATAATCTATAATTAACAATGTTATATATCGATCGAGGATAGATTAGAAATAGATGGCCCTCCATAATGTAAAGTAGAGGGGGTGTTTACGTAATTCCACGATAATCATGTTAGACTCAAATGTATCTTATCCTAGGTCTTTGAGATTATGCTAGCTAAGCTAGATTTGTCAAAGACTATATATCTTAAGGGACATTATAATTCTCTCCCCAGCTAAGATCGAATCTCAACGGTTGTAAAAACAACTCTTTTCAATAAAAATTAAAAATTGTGTTTCATAGACAAGACAAATAGGTTCCAACAGGGAGAATTGCCACATGTCATCAAATTGGTAGCAGGAGAATAGCATAGATTCACATACCCAATTGTGGCAAACTGGCAATACAAAGGAATCTTAGCTATTATGTATGTAATATATATATATACTAGTCGTTGTGTCTGTGTCTATGGCACGGCGTAAATAGGGGAGAATGTCAGTAGTGGAGAAAAAAATTAAAACATTTATTTGTAATTTTATTTAAAAAAAACAGATGTGGTACATTTTTAGACATTTTTAAAAAATGGTTAAACAAAAAAAGATGAATCCACTCTTCTTAACAACATTAAAAATCGGAAGAATGTTTTATACACTCGACAATAATACCAGTTGGAATTATACCGATTCAAAGAGAGGAGGTGGAGAGAACATGTGAGAAGGGGTGTGTAGGGGTTGCTCAACCGCCGTTCAACCGCCCTTCGCACATGTGAAATCTAAACGAAATTGGAATCGTAGGATCTCGGTAAATGAATTAATCTCAACCCCTCATTAGCATTTATCAATTGCACATGTACAATCCAAGTTGTATTGTAATATAGATATGTGTGTGTGTGTGTAAAGTACTAAAGTTCCATACAGGTTTGTATGTATGCATTTGCACATGTGTAAAACTAGCTAGGTCATGTACACACACATATATATTAGTTTAATTAAGAAGCCGGGGGGTTAGATTAAACAATCAACACAAAGTTGGAGGTTTGTGTACGTCCTATAAAGAATCCAAATTCCTAGTAGATGCAAATGGGCATTAACAAAAACTATATAAGACTTTTTGGTTCAAGTTCGACTAAGGTCAAGACAAGTTCTTACCCAAAAAAAGAATACTTGTGTTTGGAGACTGGGTCATCCTTCATTTTAAATTACATTTATTTGTTTTTTAATTTTAATTATTGATCAACTATATATAAATATACTTAATTAAGGATCTAAATTTGATTAGGTTTTGTCTAACCTAAGTCTTGGAATGGATAACCTAAGATGGTATTTTTCCAGTTTATTAGTTTATACAATTATGACAAGTTAGTTTCCTAATGCTTCCTCTCCCTCTCCTCACAATATATAAATCAACCTCAATTAAATCAACCTGTATGATTGCAATATTAGTGAAGGGTAAAGATAAAAGACCGTAAAAATTATAACCGTAATTTTTTATTAAAGGTCAATTATTCATGTAAAACATCCTGAAATAACGTTTAGATGCAAAGAATGGATAGTGACAGCAATAGGTAGAGATATAATAGCTCCGGCCATCTTTTCTAGTAAAACAACGGGGTAGAGTCAGGATTCAGAAACCATCATTTTTACCATTACCATTACTTTAGCCATACATCTTGAAGTCAACTGAAGTGGTAGGGCACAATCAACCACAATTCAGCCCAGTTGGTTAAGTCAACCACTTCTTTCATAAGTGGGCAACCCACTCGCCAATCAATTGGTTCCCATGTTTTGCCGCCATTTGATTGGTTGATACTCCTTCAAAATTAAAGGATCTCTACTTTGCGCACTTGGTTTTTTTTTTTTTTTAAGGTTGGAGAAGGAAAGGGACAAAATTTTTTCTTAAATGTCTTGAAAATTTCTGATTATATATATATATTTGGTTTTTTTAATAAGGTTGAAGTAGTTAAGTCTCGAAGTTAAGATAAGTGGGTAGCTAAATGGGACATTTGGATAAAGCTTTAACAACAACGATGAAGAGTTGTATGTGAGAAGATGGTGAAACTATCTTTTTTATGTACAAAATACGCTTTTAAGATACAATACACATAACATTACCAGCTAATAAAAATTAATGCAAGGGAACACAAACTGAGGGAGAGATGAATAATCACTATCAGTATTATAATTTATAAAGCTAAATCTCAGTTGAGAAATGAATTAGAATCTGTAGATACAAATGCCTTTTAATCTTTTCAAGAGATGAACTACAAGCGATTATGGACAAAAGCCTCACCAAATAAAAATCATGAAGGAAATACAATCGACAAGTTTGCAGGCAGCAAAACCAGAGAGCGTCTTTTAATGGAATCCCAAACCAGTTGTAAATATGATACACGAATCACTATCTATTATCAACCAATTATTTTCAACCTGCCTTTTTATCAGATCCTCCTTTCAGGTTAAGGTTAAACCATTTCTTCTTTGCAGACTTGTCCTTTCCATCAGAACCTCCATCTTCCCCTGGGCTCTCGGCTTTGTAATCTTCACCAGGAATTTTACTATTGCTGCCATTGCTAAACTGTGTACTACTCCCACTACCTAGTGTGACTGACCTAGTTACGCTGAATGATGATTGTATGCTGTCTCTCTTTTTTAGAAGATCGTCAACCTGATTTTCAGGACCGTGGCATAGTTAATTTCACCAACGTCAATAATGGGGACAAAAAAATAACACAAATCTCACAGATTTAACTCATGCATGCTAATAAGATGATGAGAAAAGTAAGCCTGTCCATCGTGATTTTCAGGAACATTGATAATGGGGCTGCTATGTTCTGTGTGTGTGTGTGTGTGAGAGAGAGGGAGAGAGATAGAGAGAGAGAATTAACTATAACTGCAGTGTTCAAAACAATATATGGGGAACTATATCTGAAAATCGATTAATACGTCAACCAACGTACTACTAACAAGGTCTACAACTATTGACAAGGTATACATTTAAATACCAAATACTCAAATTATAAAGACCGCAAACACTTACAGCTTGCTTTTCTAGGCTGTATCTGTTTGTCACTTCTTGGAAGCGTGCCAATGCCTACAAATATCACATGATGAATAATTAACTCAACAAAGTTGTGTATTGCCAATGTCAACTCGCAGAAGTAGCCACACAAGTAGTAAAGGCACGTACCTTTCTGTATTCTGTCTCGAACTGCCGTAGCTCATTTCTCTTTCTTAGGATCTGAGCTTCAATATCCTTCAGATTATTTGTGGTGTCCTCGTATGTCTGTGCACAGAGAGCCTCTATTGTATACGTAGCAGTCTTGAAGAAGTTATCTCCTGCACAAACCAAAGTAAAAATTCGTAAACTCGGTATTTTCACCTGGAGTATAGACACATACATAAAAGAAAGGATGGCAATGGCAAAACAGGTCAAACCGTAAACAGCAAAAATGTGAGTGCCAGCTTTCAATTGAGAGACTTCACATGGTTGTAGGCCTTCCAGTCTTTTGAAAAAAGCAGCTTCAGGGTCCTTAGCAATCGCTAACTGTACCCACCATAAGAATGAAAATATCAATCGCCAAATAGGCCAAGACAATGAAGGTGGTGTTTAGTCAGGAAAAGGTTAAAGGGTCGTTGAACTCGCATACCGCATTAACAGTTGAATCCATTCTGTAGACTTGAAAATGCAAGAAGTACATCCCGGCGGCGGTTACCTTGCCAGCCTTCTCACTATCTTCCTGTATGTTGCCAAAAAAGAATAAAACAATTGCAAGAGCTGAAGCATTCAACGTCATAAATTAACATGCCATAAATTTTTTTAACAATTCAGCCTCTTCGGATCTACTAAAGCGGAAAATTGAAGTATACATATAAAACATTCCTTTTGCCACCACAACTTAACAGATGGTCAACATGAAAGGATCAAACATAGTGGCCTCAGAATTCATCATACAAAAAGTTTATTAGGTGAGCACGCAGAATTCACAAGCCCTGCAAACAAATGCCAAAAGCAGCAGGAGCAGATGCAGCCAAATGGGGGTAACAGATGCACTAAATGAATCCTACAAATGGATGACACCATGGTGCTTATGTATAATATTCAGAATTCACTCGTCTATAAAAAGAGAGATTTTAGCTCCTTCAAAGAGATGAAGACAGAATTGGGGCATACAGTCCCCCCCCCACTCAACACTCATGACTCAACTCACATGAATCGGTGATCTTACAAAGTTCTCCGCTCCAACGCAACCCTCCTCCGTCCTAGGCTTGGTACCGGCTGTGTAAGGGTACAATGACTCTATACGGGACACACTCATGGGACCGTGTGAAATATGTATTGTGGCATCCCATTACTGAACATGCAAAAGACAAACCTCATCACTCCCAAGATACACCATCAAACAAACCTCCTCTTCCCTCATGTCTGGAGAACATTCAGGCTCCAGCAAAGGACTTTCACCACCTGACATAATAGAAAAGGAGGAAGAGTGATCCCTGCCTCGAACTCAAGAGGCCTAAAACCAAAATCTTCGCTCCCATTAATGACGACAGACAACGGGGAGGAAGAAAGGCACCCCCATCCAACCTCTCCACCTATGAAGGAAGAAGCCCTTTCTTTCCATCACCGTAAAAAAGAATTGCAAAGTCATTCCAGTTTTAGGACAAGATTCTTGCCCTGCGATGACTGGTGGACCCTAATTAAATGTTAATATCTACATTCTTCAACATTATGTAATATTACTAATATTACATAAACTTGAAAGAATGATGAAAGAGAAGCTGTAAAGGTTGGTTGGGAAGATGAACAAGTAATGGCATAGTCTACCACAATGTTTGTTACAATTTCTAATTCTAGAAGCATAAACGAAAAGGAAACAGCAGATGTAGGTTGGGAAGATTGTACAAGTGATAAATTGGTCTTCCACTTTCACCACACCGTAAGAAATGTTCAAATTTACTGAGAGCTTGTTGGGCATGCCACCAATGAAAGCAGTTCACTCTCTTTATCATAGTGCTTCGAGTTTGCCTCACAACTGAAGAAAACAAGGTATTAGCGAGTTTTCAGTTTTTGTTTTTAACTCTGACAACGGAAATCGGATAAACATATAATATCGTGCAATCTAAGAAACAGTGAGTGACAAAAGCAGCTGTAAAAAGATACAGAAGGTAGAGGACAGAAAGGGAATTAACTGATAGAAATCAGGAAGATTGAAGTCTGGATGGAGATAGATGTGCAGAATGTATAGATTAGAGGCTATGGGTGTTGATGGAAGGTATATTGATCAAGTGTGATAAGGTAGATGTAATGAAGTAGGCAACACAATTCCTTGTCAATTCACCTTTGTGAAGGATGGCTGGTAATTTCTGGAATGATAGAACTAGATTGAATGAGGAAAGCAGTGATTTTCGCTCTCAAACTCTGAATTAGAGAGACCTATGTTACCTGGACTCAGCTATGAGGATCAGACCCGGGTATCCGATCTGCCAAAAATTTAAGATTTGCACTGAACGTAGCATAAAACTGCCCCACTAGCACTCATTTTGGGTCATGATCACACAGGTACTTTGGCGGAAATGACCGATACAGGTAACATATACCAGGACAGAAGTGGGAAGGACCTAGGTGCATAAGAGGCAATGTCAATAATCAATATAATTAAGTATTGCTTCAAGAGTAAAGTGTGAAACTTTATGCCCTCATTAAAAAATTAAATTTTGGGGATTATCCATTTGTCTGTGGCAGCAATTTTACTTGGACATGAAGTAGTTAAATTGTTTCGACTCTAAATTTGACTTCTTTTCACTGTCAGATTTGGAGGGAAACCATCTCCAGACAAAGTCATGCTTGCTGCATTTTAAATATGTTCATGTCACTATATTTTACAAGAGTTGGAATAATGGTTCAGGGAATCCAGAATTTTTAGAGGGGGTCGGTTAGAAGGTGGATTAAATGAAGACAATCCATGCTTAAACTTGCAAAGAAACTGAAGTTGCTAAAGGAGGATTATAATTACGACGCTGAGAAGTGTACAGTAAGGTGGAAGTCAGATTATGACCCCAAGAGGAGGGAGAGATGGCAAGGGCACTCAAGCAAAGACCTTGAGGTCCTTGGTTCCAATCCCCATATCAACAAGGGGTCACACTTACCTATCAAAAAAAAAAGGTGGAAGTCAGATTAGTGCAGGCTTTAGAAGAGATTCTATAGCTCAATAACATTTAAGGTGACAAAAGCTATCAGGTAGAAATCAACAAGTGGACAATGTACTAAGAGCCAAAATAAAAAGGTTGACAGAGATTAAACCAAGTTTCCTCACCATAAGGACAATGTACTTAAGAAACTCAACCAGATTAAGAGAGCAATCACAAACGTGAAGACTTATCTTCTCATTTACTATTGTTACTAAACCATCATCCTATTTATCAGCTAAGAAGTCCCCCTACGCTACGCCTAACCACCAAGGACAACTTGTCAAGGATTTAAGTAACTTCAGTACATAAAAATCATGTGCCCGAAAATAAATCAAACAATCTCCAAAACCAACTTGTACCATACTTTCTCGTTTAGCATTCGATTCCAGATTTTCCAGTGCAAGAATTTAGGAACACAGGAGAAGCAGTGAAAGTCCCTCCCCTTTTTATAGATAGAACACTATGCCCTGCCTTCTCCTCAAATTGGTTTATCCTCTCCAGATCAAATATAATATTACTCATTAGTTAATTCAATTTCACCTCATGCTATGAGCACAATCATGTCTGCTCTTCCTAACCTCTACCTAATTGCTTCCCACATTATTAAATCTCTGAGCAAAATCTATGAAGCATGATCTTTCTTAAATGTTCCAGTCCCTGATAACTCCGCATTCAGGAGCCCTGAGAACCATTCTTAATGGAAGGAGGTCCATGTCACATCACAAGTAGATGACATCTAAACTTATCAATTTTGTTACCTCCTATAGAATGTTTTACAACTTTGCACGATCACCCCAAACTAATTCAGGAATGCTACAGCATCAAGCCTAGGTTTAAAATCTTGACAAATGAAGGAGCAAAATCAGTCCCTTTACTTCGGAACCTTTAAGAAAGTCACCCAAAATAAGAATGCCAAGCGGTGTATTTTATATGAATTTAAAAGATTGTGAAAGAGTACTTGTCAACAAAACACTGGAAACAATCAAAGTATAAAAAGGTGTAGTGTACCTGTAAAGCCAGACCATAGCCCCCATTGATATCTTGCTCGAAATAAAGTAGCTACAATATCAATTACATACATTAGATCAATCTGTAAAAGAGCCACATAAGACTGAAAAGATGAGATGCACACAAAATAATTAAGTCAGTTTCTCTGAAGATAATTCATAATTGTACCTTGAACTTGCTCTGCGCAGCTGAAGTAACTCGAACTACTACCCCTGCTTCAGCTTGTTCGTCATTTATAGTAACACCAAAGAAATGGGCACATTGTTTTTCTACCTGCAGCGAAACTTTATCAAGCGAATACATACATAGAAAGTAAGTGGGTAAATCCTGTTGCAAACAGGTACCCACCTTGCCACTAACAGATGTTCCAATCGGGAGGGGTCTGACTGTTACAGTTCCACTCAAAGCTTCTTCAAGAACATTAGCAGAAATAGTAGTCTTAATTGGAACTCCAAGCTTACTGAAAACCAAAAATTTTAAAACAAAATGTGAGACTAGTTTATGTCAAAATTATGCTAAAATATTTGAAAGAGAATATCACCTGAATAAAGCTGCAAACATAGTATTGACAGTTCCCAGGTTTGACAAATCAATTTCCATGTCCATTCCATCAGCGTCAAGGGCCTTTGAATTTCAAAGAAAGGTCATATTATACGCAAGAAAAAAAATATTGATAAAGCAAACTGACAAGACTGAAAGATGCTAATTGCAACAGGGAAAATATAATGTATTGTGTACACAATTCCAATCAATTTAATTGAAAAACCTGAAGCCACACTTAGCCATAGAAGAAGCCATTTTATAAAGACATATGCTCCTCGTACAAAACCATTTTATAGAGACATATCGTGAAGCCATTTTATAGAGACATATGTTCCTCATACAAAACCAAGGTTATTAAATTAATTAACTCCTTCTGTCCCCCACCCCCCACCCTAAAAATATATATATATATAAATAAATTGCTTTGGACAAGTTGAACTTTTTAATATTGTACTTTTACTTCGCTGTATTTCCTTTGAACTGCACTAAAGTTAAGCCATTTTGTGTACAATACACATAAGAGAAACATCATCTTTTTTAAAAGAAAAAAAAATAACAGATATGCAAATGTGACACTTTCTCTATGACAAACTACAACGGAAAGTACGACTTTTTTTTTTGAGATGGAGGGAGCATGAAAATAGCATTCACAGGAAAAACATTTTTCTAAAATTAGGCCAGATGCACCAGAAGGCTAACAGATACGTACAATCATAATAAAGCAAACATCCTATTCCTGGATACAAGACATACTAATAAGCAAATAAAAGTCAGATCCAACATTGCAAGCACACAGACAAAGAACATGGAAAGTGTGAAGACCAAAACATATGCGTAATCAAGTAATGATCCATCAATATTTTCAGTAGGAAAAAAACAGTATATCTACAAATACCTATCAAAGAAAATCTGAGTAAGTTGACTCATGACTGCGTTACTCATACAATGAAATTCCAAACAACTTACTCTGAGCAAATAGAATTCGAAGATAGGAAATAGTCCATCCACCAAGATATTAATTGGATATGATGAAGTTGACTGGAATAGCTGAAACTGCTAATCCAGTTTCATTTGGCATTTGATTATCAAAGAAATTATGTAGGAACCAATTTGGCCATGGATCATCCATAGAGGGGAAAATTGAAGAAAGAAAGAAAAATAAACTCGGGGATCATCTCAAACACATATTTAGGATTATAGCTAAAGTAACTGAGAACATGAAAACAATTAATTGTGGATCAAAAAGCGTTTTCGCCAGTCAACTTTTTCTTAAAATGCACAAAACCTATTTATGGTTTAAGCAAATGACTAACTTTTGTTGATAAAGTAAAAGTTTATAATTTTGTAGTTCAAATCTTCAAGCTGAATTTCTCTCTCCTCTATCCAATCTCTCCTTTTCAGTAATTACAACAAAAAAAAATGCCTCTAGTGGTTATTGCAAATAGCCCGCCCTGCAAATATTGTTCTGCCACTGAAACACTATTAACATGTTTTTCTTCTTCATTGGACTTTTCTACTCCCTGTATCTCATACTCACTCCCTCTGTTTTAGCAGGTATTGCTAGCATTCAGGAGAAGTAAGAGTCGCTTTACTAAAATACAGAGTTACTGACCATATAGATAAATAGAAGTCAAAATAAGAAGAAAGAAACACAATTGAGTAGGACTATATGGGTGCATTTGGCATTGTGGTTTAGTGGCTTGATTTTGGGTTTTGGATTTTCTTTTTTTTTTTTTATTTGATAGGTAAGTATGAACCCTTTACCTGAGTGCCCTTGCCATCTCTCCCACCCCTTGGGTTCAGGGTTTTGGGTTTTCTTTTTGTAGCGATCGAAGAAAAAGAGAGAGATAGAGAGAAAGTTGGTCGGACCAAAGAGAGAGCCAAAACAACAAACCATGTCACCAAATCTTGCAAGGAGAACATACCCTATACGTATTTTCAGTCCCCACCCTAGGCCTTCTTTTAGAACCAACTAAAATACTTTTGAAGCAATGTAAAACCTCTGTAAGGAGGATCTAGATCTCAAACCAAAATAGGATTACATTCAGGTGGAAAAGACTTTGATATGACAAGTACAACAATCATACCTAGTATTTTGCAACATGCAAAAGAGAATCGGAGATGGTAATTAGGGACAGAGAGACAGAAGGATACAAAAGAGAATGGAGATTGAAGAGGGGGGATATATGTCTGATTTGATCAATAAGAAAAAAAAGAGTAACAATAAATATGTGACAAAACCTGACCAAATCCGAACTATGCTTGCTGGGCATATTTTCTATTATTTTAGCACCAATTTCATGCAATCCAATAAACAATATACCGACAGCATGACGGCCTTCTTGAAGCCCCCTCACACTTTCTCAATGGTAACTTCCCCTTCAAGAACTATTACCCACTATTTAATTTAACCAGTTAAAAATATTTCCTCAATCCCTAATAAAGTCTAGTATTCATTTTTGTGTTGTTTCAAAAAAAAAAGGGGGGGGTGCACTTATGTGATATCCTTTTTGGGACTTTTACTTTTACCTTTTTACCCTTGGTTTGCTAGCTCCCTTAATTGATGGGTCCCACTCACGCAAGGCAACACTGGAAAGTTCAAACCATAGAAATTAATAATAGGGTCCATTCTCTATGTGCCTAGTCAAAGAAGACTCTTTTTATAAGAACGAAGGGAGTAACCGTTAGTACTAACTATATTTATAAAAGGATTAACATATTATTTGGTCCCTGAACTATCCACAAAATATGAGTTTGGTCTCACTATTTTTTTCGGTATGCATTTGGTCCCTCAATTAGTTTTTTTGTCAATTCCCCCCTCCCACCATTACCGTTATACTTTTTGTCCAATATGGGCTGACTTTTCAAAGCGTCCAAAATATAGGGGGTTAATGTGCCAATTGAAAAAAGAGTGATTGCAACTTGCAAGAACTTGTGTGTTTTCTGGGCTATGTATGTGTGTGTGTTTTTTGTGCGAGATTGATTGCAACTTGCAAGAACTCCTAAACCAAAATCTATTCCACTCTTTCTCTCTCATATCTTCTCCCTATTTTCTCTAGTTGTATTTCTCTTTCTCTCATGTCTCCTCCCTATTTTCTCTCTCATCACCACCATCTCCTCTCTTTTAATTATGTTTGAACATTTTTCTCTCTTTAAACATAAAAATACTCCCTCCGTCCCCAAATTATTATCCTGCTTTCCTTTTTCGTCCGTCTCAAAATAATTGTCTTGTTAGGACAACACTTAAAACACTTTACCGTTACTTTTCCATTCTACTTTAATTATGGGCCACGTACACATGGGCTTTAAAGTAAACTACAGATCAAACTAATATTAATAATCAAGTCAAATGTGTTTTCTTAAACCGTGCGTCAAGTATAATTTAGGGACGGATGGAGTAGTAACTAAAACAAAAATAATTGTTCTGGAGTCAAGAAAACAAAAATATAAGAGTAAATAAAAATAATTTATGGAACAAGCCACTATAAAAATAAAAGTTACAGAATCAACAAAACAAAATTAATTTAATGCGGAGGTTGGTAAAATAAAATAATTTACGGAACAAAAGTTTAAAACAAATTCTTAAAAATATATATGTAAAACAAAAATACGTTAGTAAAATAAAAATATTTGATGGAACAAAAATAAGAGTTACGGAGTCAATAAAACAAAAACAATTTAAACTGAGGTTACTGAAATAATAATAAAAAGAATTTACGAAACAAAAGTTTAAAACAAATTCTCAAAAATAGCTATTTAAAACACAAATACATTAGTAAAATAAAAATATTTGATAGAACAAAAATAATAGTTGCGGAGTCAAAAAAATAAAAATAATTTAAACTAAGGTTAGTGAAATTATAAAAATAATTTACGGAACAAAAATTTAAAACAAATTCTTAAAAATAGTTATGTAAAACAAAAATATGTTAGTAAAATAAAATATTTGAAGAACAAAAATAATAGTTACAGGGTCAATAAAACAAAACAAATTAAACTGAGGTTAGAAAAATAATAAAAATAAATTACGAAACAAAAATTTTCCGTAAAAATAATTCTTAAAAATAAAACAAAAATAATAGTTACGAAGTTAACAAAACAAAAAATATAATGGGAGTTAATAACATCAAAATAATTTACGAAACAAAAATAATAATTAACGGTAAAAATAATTTCGTTATTATGATTTTAGCGTATTTCTTATCAGAAATTTCTTTATTCATAAAATACAAATATAATTTAAAAAAAGTCAATCATTCCAAAGGAAAAAACTTATTTGAGTTCAGATTCTATTTGTAGTTCGGAAAAAATTCAAGTTTGTTCGAAGATATTAATTGTACAGAGTTTTTGACTAGTATAAAGTGTTCGGGGTTATCAAGCCATGAATTGACACTTAACATTGACCATGTTGCAGGGTTGTGCAATGGAACAAGACTAATCATCATAAATCTTGGGGATCACATTACTGAAACAATTTTTTCGAAAGAAAGCAATGTTGGAGAAATGTTTTTATTCAAAGATTGTCATCAACTCCATCTGATGTAAGACTGTCTTTCAAGTTCTAGAGAAGACAATTTCCATTATTGGTATCATATGCAATGACAATTAACAAGTGCAAAAATCAATAATTGCACGTAGGTTTCTTTTTGAAGAGACCAATATTTAGCCATGGACAGTTATATGTCGCAGTTTCTAGAGTAACAAATTATTTTGGTTTGAAGATATTGATATGCGGTGAAGATGAAAAACCAACTAATAAGACAACAAATGTTGTGTCTAAGGAATTTTTTTAGAATCTATAATGATTAGTGATATACTTATGTGTAATTGTTAATAAACCGATTCTTCTTATTTTATCCTCTAAGATTTTTTATCCTCTTTATTTTGTTTATGTACGATTTAGTTGACGTACGATTAACACACGAGTTAAAAAAACTAGTTACATATAAATCATATCTAAGTTTAATTAAAACGAAATTGCAACAAACCCAATTGAAGAAAATCAAAATCTCTCTCTCTACCCAATTTCATGGCCAATTTACTCCTCACAACACTCCTCATCTCCACCGCCACAGAGTCTCCGATTCCACCACCAACATCACCTCCACCAACAACCATTACCCCACCACCGTCGCCACCCACCAACTTACTATTCATCCCAGGAAACAACGCCCTCTCCCACGGGTCATTTCTCGAAATCTCTGCTCAGGTGATCTGATAATAGACGGTGTCGTAGAAACCACCGGTGATCGGATCATCGACAGATGCAACGGAACGAGTTTACCGTCGGAAAAGAGCTCATCAGTGGGAAGCATATGCACTAGATCTTCAAGTCTGAATTCGAAACCTCCAAAGCCCATGGAGGATACTTCTAGATCTGATTCTTCCGGCAGATCTGCAAGGACTTTTGCCTGAGGCGGAAGCTTCTTGAGTCCGGAAATTCTAGAGGCATCTTGGTTCCCGCTTAGCTAGGGTTTGGGGATGGGTTTGAGAGGGTGAGGAACGCAGTGTTAATATAGAATAGAGGTGATATAAACCTCGACCTGTTCTGTTTTGTTGCTTTGTTGCTGTATAATTTTTTTGAATTCCAATTCCAAGGTTGAAGATGACCCTTTTTTCAATTGGCACATTACTCCCTATAGTTTGGATATTTTGAAAAGTTAGCCCATGTTAAATTTTTTAGTAATGGTAACGGTAGGAAGGGGGAATTAACAAAAAAAAAACGAATTGAGGGACCAAATGCATACCCAAAAAAATAGTGGGACAAAACGCATATTTTGTGGATAGTTCGGGGACCAAATAATATGTTAATCCTTTATAAAATCATATACATTCCAAAATAAAAATAATATTATAAAATACAGCATGTGCTACAATTTAATAATTAGTTCTAAACAGAAGCAATTTACTATATATATGTATATAGACATATACAGATTCTAAATAAGTTCCACTTATGTCCAAATCTTAAACCCCGTTGGTCCATCCCCCCCTCTCCATCATTCCCACTACAATCTTTAAGTGAAATCTCTAGATTAGGTACCATAAAGGAGAGGTAGATCTTCAAAACGAATCATGACGGTTCATGGATTGGTTGAAAGGATGACAAGCTTTGAAGATAATGGGATAATGGCCGTCTGGACAGAATAGAGACTAGAATGTAATGGAAGTGGGGATTCGTGGCAACATGAATGTGTGTTTGGGATTTTGGGAAGAGAGGATTAGAGATGTTAGTGGTGGTATAGGCTGTAGTACTTAAAAAAGGGAGTACAGCCTGATTCCCTCCTAAAAAGGCAGGCTTGCAACCATGAGAGTGTTACATCTTCATTTTGACAGATTTCAGAAATACCCCTCTTCGCAAAATAGCTTGCATCCGCATATGGATAGACTTCACAAATTCTATCATCTTTCCTCTTAGCATAACTAAATACTGATAGATATCAGAAATGCTATCATCTTTACTCTTTGCAGAACAGCTTGCAAGACCTATCAGCATATTTTGCAGTCAACTAAAGAAAACTCTTGTCCCTCACCATATGCCATCATCATTGACCGTTGCTGTATTGTATTCACCAACCTTACACTCTTTCCTAAAATGGAAAAAAACTTTTTCTTTTGCCAATCCCATTGGAGTATAATCCGACCATGTGTTTACTCTTGACTTCTTTCGCTAGTGAATTTTATCTGCATCTTTGTTGGTAAGATTCAGTTTTGACATTCCTTTGCTTTTTTAACGTCTTCCTTTTCGAAGTATGCTGTAGAATGCAGAGCATACAATCTCATTTGCCCAATCTTCTGTTGTTGCTTGGCAACATCAAGACATGGTGCGGCCAGGATCAATACTCCGCAATCAATCTTGCCAATCACTGCATATGCTTCATATGCATAATCAAGCCTTGTATGCTAACCATATTGCATCTTACCACACCAAAAGGCACCGGAAGCCATGTGCTGGGCTTCCTCCCATGCCCTGATTACCAACAGCACAAGGACTCCAAAACTGATGTTGGGATCAATAAGAAGATTCCAAATACTATAGGTATTACCTGGACAAATGACCAATGAAGCACGTGATGAACATATTTCAATCTCACGTTCTCAAGCGTGCTTCCAGATAACTTTCTTATAAAATTGTCAATCGTTGTCATGATGCACCCTAGTGACACAGATATACCACATCACCTCCCAAGGAAAGTAGGTAGATTCAAGCTAGGCTCTGAAATTGATACTCAGGCGAAAGCCGAAAACACCCCTGGACAAAGACCACCACAAGTCATCAGTACCATGAGAAACTATTTAATAGTGCAAGATACCCCAGGAGTTGCTACCATTTCATAAGATTTAATCGTGATTTTTCTGGAGAAACAAGGCAACCATTCGACACTCCAACCAAAACATCGTGGAAAATCAGTGATTGCCGCAATCTTCTCCTCGGAAGCACAACAATCCTGAATGAACTTGGATACGTAAATTATCAATCACGTGAAAAAATCACCAAGAGAGAGAGAGAAATCAGCCTCTCAAAAGTTATTCCATAACCTCACCCCCATAAGAAGACTTACCTCCAAAACACTCCACATACACGGAAGACTACAGTAAAGGTTTATTAACAACCTGCTCCCACTAAACTCCCCCTCCACATGCCGCAATCTGGAACCTCTATCGTCATGTACTTAACAAACCACTAATAAATTTGTTCTAAGTTCCAATCTCAGGTGTATTAGAACCTAAAGGAGAAAACATATTCTTCTAGGCCACAATGTGAAATTTAGACTGTCCATCTTTTAGGCTTCAGTTCATACCAAGTTGCCAATGCAAATCTTTTAACTGATGCTATGATGTTGTACTTCTTTCTTTTAAGCACCTAGAAATAAGTTCTTCCCTTCGAGGAAGATATGATGGTAACAATCATACTTTAGTTGGCATCAATTTCAAATTTTCATAATTCAATTTTTAGAAGAAAATAATTTGATTGACAAAGAAGAGAGAAATAGTTATTTTCCTTCTGTCAAGAGACTACAAATACAACAAGTATGATTTGCAGCCAACTCGGAGACAATCCTTTTGAACATATTGCAAATCAAGAATAACAAAGCATGGAACTCTATGGTACAGACGACAAGACCCAAGTATGCAGACAAGATAATCCATGTTTTCAATTCATAAAATATGTTGTCTAATATAAAAATAACTTCCAACGATTATCAGGTTCTTCCGAAGCGTGTTTTATGCTTGTCAATATTTTTGTTAGCGGCATCCAATACTTCACGATAGGTGCCATTATCATTGCCATAAAAAAGACTAAAACCTATAGTAAGGGAATCGTAGCTAAATCCAATCATACATATCTTAAATATCTTAAGACCAAAACATAGACATACAGACCAGAAAAAAAATTACCTCAAAGCCGGCATTATCATATTGTCTTCTTTTCTCAGGATCAGATAAAATGTTGTAAGAATATGCAACCTCCTTAAACATTTCTGAAGCCTCGGGATTACTTGCATTTTTGTCAGGATGGTACCTGTCCATCACTAACATTAATGACCATTACAAAAAAAATCATAAGAGATACCATTGAGGATCATCATCAATACCACCCCACCACCATCACTTTCATCATCATTATCAGATGCAACTACAAGAAAAAGAGTTTTGCTCGTTCAAAGTAGAACCCAACACAAAAGTCTAGAATGAATGCAAAAACATTATGAATGCAGCATCTCATAACTACTAGCAGAATAGCTATCTCTACACCAAACAATCCAAGCAAGCACACCATAACAAACAACAATCCAACAGTTTTTTTTCATGTAAATCACAACAACAAAATTAGAAGTCTTAGTAAAACCATATTCAAACTCGTCAAACAAAAATCTTGAGTTTTCATAACCAGCCCAATTGTTCAAGAACCAGCTATAAAACAAGAACGAAGGAAAATGAAGCAACTTCAGAATACCCGAAAAAAAGAGCTTACTTGAGAGCAAGCTTTCTATAAGCAGTTTTTATCTCCTGGTCAGAAGAATCCCTAGACACACACAACACCTCGTATGGGTCTCTGCGATTTGCAGGGGCGGAAGTCCCCTCCAACTTTGAACCAGCCATTTCAAAGAAACGGAAATTCACACAATTTTCTCCCTCTACAAATCCAGCAGCTCTTTCTCTCTCTCTCTCTAAAATCTTAACATCTGTCTATCAATCTGTCAACCCAATTGATTGGATTCCAACATAAACCTGAAAATACAACAAACAAAAATATCATTAAAAAATGAAGGAATAAAAAATTTAAAATTGAGGGGAGCAAGAAATAATCGAGATTTTCACCGATTTCAAAGCATTGGATCGGCTTATTCTTGAATTGGGGGAATGCAAACGAGAGATGAATTAACTAATTAATTATTATTCAGAAAAAGAGGGAGCAAGTCAATAAAGCTACTAAGATCTAATTTCCAATGAATTATACACTCCAAGATGAAGAGAGACTAGGGATTTCAAAATTCAGAGGACGCGGAGAGAGAGAAGAGGGGTAAGTATTACTACTACTACGTTAAGGAAGCTGGTTTTCACGTTCTATTTGTTTCTTCTTCATTTCTTTAGTTACATTTCATGGTGGCCAAGTTAAAATAAAAACCGGAAGAATGACGTTTACAATTCCTTTTTCAACTCCCTTCATTATAAAGAAAATCATATTCCTAATTAAATTTAAATAGTTCAAAAATGTAAAATTCAATAAATTAAAAAAATGTTATTTTTGTATATTGGAGAGTGTTTTCAATCTTTGTAATTAATTCTTACCGTAACATTTTTAAATACAAAACATAAAGAAATACCCGTGATGAGACTCGAATTTAATTCTTACCGTAACATATATATATATATATATAAGAACGTTTTACGGATCTTAATTCGTAAGACAGAAACTCACCCTCTCACAACTTAACCCATCAACACACAGTGGGTAAGGTAAAAATGATTCGTCTTACAAAAATTATCTGTAAAACCATCTTACTCAAGGTTTTGTCATATTATTATAAAAGACTTATTGGATTAACTATTTAGAAGTCATGCAATAACTTGATTAGGTTTTCACCGGATCACCCAGTAGAAACCAATAATAAAAAGAGCAATTTTTTTATCAATGGGCGACGTATAATCTTTTTTACATAAGCAGCTATTGGATCATGGCACGTGTCAATCATAATCTTTATCTTGATTTTTATAGATTTTGAGTGGCTACGTGTCGTGATTCAAAGGTCACTTCTGTAAAAAAAACGTTCTATACGACCAATAGATGAAAAAATAATTCTAATAAAAATGAGTTAATTTGGGGTTTACCCAGGTTACGTAACCATTAGGTTATTGTCTAATTTTATTATATACTTGAATAAAATTGATTGGAGTTATGAGGAAGATTTTATGGCTAAAAACTATTTATTAGCCATAACTTCTTATTTGTTCGTATAATTCAAAATTTTATGATTTTTTAAATGATTAACTAATTGAGTAATGACTCTAAAAAATAATTTTATATATATACACGCTCGCACACACCCACACACACATATATGTGTGTGTGTGTGTGTGTGTGTGTGTGTAGCATCATTCCTTATTTCTTTAGCTTTGCCTAAATAGCTCTTTCGGGGTACATACTTTCTACCAAGTGTAATTCTCCCTTCGTTCTAAATTATTCTCATATTTACTGTTATTAAATAAAAACTTGAAACATATACTTTTGACCTATATTCTTTTCTCATGTTTTTTTTCAAAAATCATGAAACACATAAATAGTAGTATTTTTTTTATACTACGAATTAGGTGTTTTATGATTTTGAAAAATATATATATGTGTCAAATTTTCATTCGAAAAACAAAGAAAAGCCAAATAGGGAAAAAATTCAGAAATGGTAGGAGTAACAAATAAATAAAGTTTTGATGTAATTAGATCAACAAAGAAAATGATTTGATTAGTTCTTATTTCAATTAAAAACATTATTTAAGAAAAAAATGTTGATCTAATTGAATTATGATATGGATTAGATCTAATCTGTGAATTTTTTTGGCTTCAGATCAATATTTGATCCATTTAGTTTGTGGATCTGATCTATCAATTGAATAAGCAAATATTTTAATATATTGTATGGTATAACACTTTAATTAATGCATTGAAGTATTGTATGGAACAACACTTTCAAGCATTTTTTTGAATATATATTCTATATATAGTTAATTTTCTCTGTAAAAGGTGAACTTATTGGGTAAATTTGGATAATACCAATTTATTAAGGCTAAATTGTAGGTCAGTCTACTTTCTCAAATATTTAACCCCTTAAATACATTTTTTTTTCAACCGCATAAGTCCACTTTGTTAAAAAAAATTCCTTAAATGCATAGTCCGTTAAAGACACCGTCTCTTCTCATCGCAACAAACTTGTCTCTCTCATCCTCATTTCTCCTCATTTCTGCCTTGTTCTTAATTTATTAGGTTGAAGACGAGTTCTGTTAAATTGATCGGAGCCCTAGAATTGCGCATGATAGAGAGTTACGGCTGGAATTCGCAAGGATGAAGAGGAAGAAAGTGAAGAGATTGGGTGGTGAAGAATACTTGTGTGTTTCACATTGGATTCAATTAATCTACTACCCTAGCTTCTCACTTTTTTCCTCTTCATCTATCAATCTTCAGTTTCAACAATACATTGAGGATTGCTTTATTATCTGGATCGAGGGTGCAAGTTAGTGTACTGTTCGATCGTGCTGTAACTTATGTGCTATACTACAACATAATACAATTAGGATCTTCATTTCAATTCTCTTATTCATCTTTTTCTTCATTGTGTTTGTGTGTGTTATTCAAATTAAATAGATTCACTTTGTGTTGCTATGCATGTACACAGTTTGATGAAATGTCCATATATGAACTTGTTTGTTGTTGAACACCTTTTTTCAATCACAATACATCAATTTTGAATTTTGATGCATCATTTGTGAATTGTGATGCATCGTTTGGTTAGGGCTCGATCCCAATGCATAATTTTGGTCTTCGATGCACAAACTAGATTGCCCAGGCAGAAAATCCTGATGCACAATTTTTGGATTTGCGACACACAATTTGGAATTAGTAAATGTCGATGCACAATTTTAATTTTTCGATGCACAAACTGGATTACCTAGACAGAAAATTCCGATGCACAATTTTGATTTCTGATGCACAATTTTGATTTCCAATGCACAAACTGAATTACCCAAGTAGAAAATCATGAAGAACAATTTTGGATTTGTGAATGCACATTTTGGAATTAGTAAATCTTGATGCACAATTTTTATTTCCGATGTACAAACTGGAATTGCAATGCATCGCGTATCTAATTGAATTTCATTAAGGTTACACTCGTCCTTTTGCCCTAAAAATATCATTTAACAATTAAAAACAAAAAATCATGTCCTTTTACGGTTGAAAATCGATGAAAGGGACCAGCCCAGTTGTCAATGGATACATTTGACGTTATCTATTATAATTATTAAACATTAACCGGTATATTTTGATACTACTTATACTTGTCCATCAACTTTATTTGGTATATATTGTAGTACCCAAACTTATTCGGTACTACCTATTATCGCCCGTAGTTGCAGTTGCACTTGCAGCACACGCATCCGAACTTCCTCAATCACCAATCACCATGGTTCTCTCCCCCTCCCCTCTAGTATTTTGGGTCCTATACGTAGCCAATACGAGTTTGTATATTTTCAAGGCATATTAAATAGTTTCACCTCAGCTTTACCGAGAGACCTCTATTTCTTTAATTCCGTGCTTCGCAGAACAATAAGATTACCTTTTTCAAAACATCTATTGTTATTGATTTCAAACACCAACTAAAGAACCATTCCTTGAAAGAGTGAGAATTTCAAGCTAGCTTAACATATTTGCAGTAAATGATCATATGTTCTCTGTCGCTACCTTCCTAATCCAGATGGGACACTTCTCCACGACTTTTCTTTTAAATAGACTTTTCGTATTCAAGCACCTTGAGGTGATATTCTTCACTCTCTCTCTCTCTCTCTCTCTCTCTCTCTCTCTCTCTCTATATATATATATATATATATATATATATATATATATATATATATATATGTGTGTGTGTATGTATACCTTTGGGAAGGCGTGATGACCTACACCTCCTGCAGTTGCGGAGTCTACTCATCCTTCAAAGCACCAACCCTTTTTCCATTCACAATTCTCTATTCAGCTTTATTTCAAAAATCACAGCCCTATAAATTATTACTCACTCCTCAAGATGAGTTTTGTCCTCGGTTTGCGCTCCAAGAAACAAATGTGCTTTCCACCAAGAAGAGATTTTGTTTTCGCCATGTTGTTTTTACCATGTTCAGGCGCTACATAAAAATAAAAATCCAAGCCTCGATGCTTCTTTCGCCAATACATAATAATTCTAAGCAAGATACTTCTTTCGCCATGTCCTCTTTAGAATGTGCTATTTTGCACCATCAACACCTCGATGTTACACCCATGTAATGTAGTCCACATTGACAAGCCAACAAAATATCATACATAGGCTAGTGCACAAACTCTTTCCAAACATCGCTATCATCATTTCGGCTGCTTTTGCTAGCCGTTAAAAAAGAAAAGAACAAAAATCGAGTATTGCAACTTAGACCCACCCCGTATTCATTGTTCAGGGAAGTCGTTTTAAAAAACGGCATAAACTTCCTGCACTGCATAAAGGAGGGAGACTCCTCACTTCTGACTTAAACTCTCCAACATATCTGGGTTCCCTTAGCTTGCAAGCTGTCTCTGCAACTACCTTTAAGCATAATACATGCAGAAAAAAGGACCCACAATATAACTAAGACAGCTACATCCTCTATGTACTAGTGGGACAGACAAGTGTTCAGTACAGCAAACAAAATTTCGCTTATATCCAACAGTCGCACTTTACAATGTCAATACTTCTAACAATGTATTTACACTCCTCAAATCTACCCACTGGATGGGCAGGTTTCTTCTCACCTGTCTAATTCGAACAATTAGGGTTAGGGTCAACCTTGATCACTCTGGTGTTGTATGACCCACAAGATCTGCACTTGTGATACAGCCAATGAAATGGTGCAGTCCCTTTCTTATCGCAGTCATTGCATAGTATATCCTGGGTGAACAAAAGTAAAATTGTTTTAATCAAGGTCTTGAATATACTCCTATCTTGTTAGGCAGAAAATAGCCAAGTAAAATAAAGGAATAAATGCTTCACCTGACAGCCATCCCTATACTCTTCTGGGAGCTGTTCAGAAGCCATCAAAGCATCAAGCATGCCAAAGTACACCTGAACAAGTAAGAAAGAGAAACATAAATTACCTCCCCAGGCAAAAGCTACTATTGAACAGATCCTAAATTTATTCAGTCTAGTGCAAGTATTATTCTCTATTAATATGATGAATGAATGGATAGAAGTAAATTAGGACGGGGGTATTTGGGAATCAAGGTAAATACATGGATGGTATATGAGCCACTGCATAGAGAATCCCAGATTCTCTTTTTCTATGTCTAATAGAACCAACCTCTACACCAGAAGTGGAATAGCTAACAATAAAATTGTTCACAGTAAGCTACTATAAATCACACAACTGATCAACCATCAATACCAAATGATAACATATCAGACGAATAAATAAGCATCACATTCACACAAACACTACAACAGTTTACCAACTCATGATGGTGGTGGAAGTCTTTTAGGTTCGAAATTAAGGGGAAAAAAATCATTTTCTAGCATGTCCATGCAAGGTGCAAGGGTTGTCAAGTAGCAAGACAAGTAAATCACAAAATCATGGTGATTGTTGATGAAGATTGATAAACACCAAGGCTTCAAAATGATTTCTCTGGTTCGACCATTACATGATATATTAACTAACATATTCATCCATTCCGATCTGAAGTTATTTAAGGATTACTATAGGTTCAGTCGTTGTATCATCATAAAAAACTAGCAATCCCACACTTGCCAACCATTTTAATTATCTCACTAGACATGCGGGTGTTTTATATCAATTTAAAACCCACATCATGGCCATATCCTTTTCGAGAAGTCAACCAGTTGAAGACGATTAATAGAGGTGTAATTAGCAGCCTCGAATGTCCAAGATGGTCAGATTGGGTCTCTCTAGAGTCAATAGGAGCAGCAGGAGGGATTCTCGTCATGTGGGACAAAAGGTTTGTAGCAAAAATAGACTCAGTGGTGGGGATGTTCTCAGTGTCTTGTTTGATGAAGTGTGTGGACAATGATAAGGAATGGACATTTTCGGGGGTTTATGGGCGTATGCAGGGGGTAAGATCCGTCACTGTTATCAGCAAAACCCAAGTCCTGCAAAACCCGAGTCCTCGTTATCCATTGATCCAGATGTTTCAAAAGTTGGGATAATGTGAGATAGGTTCCATTGATGAAGCGCGTCAATCCACCTGTCTGGGAAGGTCAGCTGGAAGGGACAAGGCTACTAAATGTTCAGCAGTAGTAGTTGCAGAAAGTTGGTATAAATCAAACTTGGAAGCTTGAACATATACTTTAGGCAACAGTTTGTGTGTGTGGGGATGAACTGTGGAAGATCAGATTGAGATGGAGTGCTCCTTGGTGTATAGGAGGTGACTTCAATGTTATCTGGCATCCTTGGGAACGTTCGGGCTCTAGTTCGTATCATAGTTGTCAAAGACGGTCGGCTGGCTCGCCTCGGGCGAGTGGCGACACGAGGCGAGGGTTGGTCGCCTGGAGAGGTCTGGGTGGGGCGCTGTCACGCTGAGCTAGAAGCAAGGGGAGGCGGTCGCTATTTGAGCGCTGAGCTAGGAGCAGCTCTTGAGTTAGTCGAGACAAAATAAAAGGAGACGTAATGCTATTTGGGAAGCAGTTCCAGTGGGGGTGTGGTGGATTATATGGAAAGAGAGAAATAGGACAATTTTTGACAGTGTTGAAGCTTTGATGGATGAACTGAAGGATTGTCTATTGCACACCTTGTTGCAATGGTGCACGGACACTAATATTTCTCTCAATTTGTCTGATCACTCTGTGGATTTTGTGATTAGTTTTAGCTAGCAACAAATTTTTTTTGTATACTCCTAGTGTACAAAGGACGCATCACTTGTTCGACACTTTTTATACCTACTTTATTCATCAAAAAAATATTATAGAACAAAGTGTTGTTTGGGACAAACTGCTACTTGGTTCAAGAAGCGTTCCCTTTTGAAACAGTACAAGCCACCCATTAAATCTGGCATTGCCCAAAGTTGTTGAACCAGGTGCTTAGTGGGTCATGGTAGGGACTGGGCTTTCACTATCAGCAAGGGCAGATCCAGGATTTCGGAACCACGTGGGCTTGATATTTAAAAAATATCGTTAACCGTAATAACAGTGAAAAATAACTTCATTCAGCGAAAAAATAAGTTACATATAGTCAATGACTTAATGAATTTTAGCCATTACATACATAAAATTAAATATTTTAAAGATAACTACTAATCAGCTAAATTAAATGTCTACATTTTGGTACTAAAAATCTTAAATGTGTACAAAATATAAGGATCTAAAAACAATTCCTACAAACTAAGAATGCAAATATTAAGTATATAACATTTGTTGAGCGAGTAACTGACCACCACTTCTAGTCAAACAATTTAACAAGAACAAAAGCAAATCACTACCTAACAAAATAGTAGATTGATCCCAAACTCATAAATCATAATGCAGCCATATACACAATCTAACTTGCAAACACCATCTCAACATTTTCACACACCCAAAAATGAATCAAGTATACCTAATCATCTATAAATAAAACCTAAACGAAAGAATATCTACAACCAAAACCGAGGTCTGAGGGATTAAATTCCAACATCACAAGCATAGAAATTAGAATAATCAAAACAATAAGAAATACAATGAAATATCCAACTCGGTATCAAAATGCAAGAGCCACTGATTTCGAAAATGAAAAGATTTAAAGATTGACGGAAAATAGACAAGGAAACGACGACATTATGGAGGAATGAGGATTACCTTTCTAATAATTGATATTAGTGAAACTAAGAGGGAGGTAGTAAGGGATTTGAGCCTTTGAGGATTTCGGATGAATGGATGATCTCTTCTCTGCCCCCTCGCCTCTCGGATTTGGAAGAGGTACTGAGGGAGAGGGGATTGTATGTGTAATGTGTTGTGACTATTGTCTTAGAGAGAGAGAGAGAGAGCCGACTGCCGAGAGTGGAGGAGAATGGAGACATGGAGTGAAGATTCAAGATTGTCTGACTGAATATGACGATGGAAACATTACATGGAGTCATCGGTCAAGATCCTCATGGATGATGGATTGGACTTTGGAGACTGGAGAGAGAGTTGGTCGTGAGGCAGGTGTTTGGATGTGAGGTTGGGTAAAGGACATTGCGTGTGGGTTTAGTTAAAATTTAAGATATATATATATATATATATATATTTCCATTAGTATTTGTTGAACCAGGTGCTTAGTGAGTCATGGTAAGGACCGGGCTTTCACGACCAGGGCATTACATTAGCCCTCATGTGCCATGCAAATGTTCGGTTCCATTAGTATTTGTAACGTCCATCCTAAATGAGACGATTTTCAATTGAGGGTGCGGAGTTGTACAAATTGTCAAAGCAACTGATGCTCAGCAAAATAAAGGAAAAAGATGTAACCATTCACTGAACTGTGAAACTGGTAATTGTAGATTGAAGCTGCTGATGTTGCATAGGCTCGGGAGGTGCGCATTGCAATAACAAGCTTCCTGAGGCTCTAATCTGCCACTCATCTAATGCAGACAGCACAGTATCCAGAATGAACCTTTTTAACTTTATATTTAACCTGGAATAAAAGGATTGAAATTGGAGCTGTCACAACAACTACAAGCACTATGGTTTTGTGGAAAACCAAGGTGATGGCTAATTTCTTAAAGGATAATATAGGAAATGCCCAAGAATTCAACTTAATACCAACAATTTTTCATATTTCAAATTGTTGAAGGAATTTATGTCACTTTGTGAGATGATTAGGATATAGTTGTTCGTTCTCACCTTCACTCAAAACAAGATAGTTACAGAATCAATTCATCAAACTATCACTAAATGATCCAGACTGATAGTATAATTTACAGCATACCAAATCAGTGCGACAGAAAAGTAACTTATGGCCACCCTACTTATTCACAGAATATGTACTAAGTACACTCTAGAATACTAGAGTTGACTTCTCAGTACTTTTCACATAGGTTTTGTCAAACATAACAAAAATGAAGCCACAGAAAAGAGCATCGCGAGAAACTTAGATTACAATTTAGTTTATCAAAAGAAGGAAAGCATTTCCTTACCGACATATCTCCCATAGATTTGCTACAAATTGGGCAGATGTAGTGAGTGCTTGCATATGCCTGCAGAAGGGAAAACAGAATTTCAGTACCCAAAAAAATCTCAATGCATGAGAGAAAAATCTCAGCAAATAAAATAAAATAATGCACCTGGAAGCAAGATGAATGCATAAAATGGCCACAAGGAAGGCATCTGACACTTGCGCTGGAGGTGAACAGAAAATCACAACATATAGGACAATTTGTTTCCAGACCTTTCTCCCTACACTTGTGATCCACCAATTTTATCGTCAGACAGTAATTGCAGGTCATGCAATGAAAGAAGTCAATACCAAGTCCTTCCCCAACCCGGCATAAATTGCAAAAAGGGCAATGGTATATTGTCCTGCAAAAAAGGTAACACAACCCTTAGATAGACAAAGATATGTTAAAATTTGGTTGAATAGAAATATCCACATGAGATCTGATATCCTAGACTGAATGGACTATATATTTCTTGGTGTAATCGTCTGACAGTCAAATATAGGTTTCCTGTCCAGTATATGGGAGCCAGGTCACAATATTTACTTTCTCATTTGTATAACTGATAGTGGTGAACTTAATAGTCCGTGCCAAGGTGCTGATAAATCTTTTGTAAACTAAATTTACATTTTCAGCATTGTCAATGTAATAAATTTTAGAAAGTTAACTAGGAGGACTTGTTACTTACAAAAATAACTAGAACAGTAGCAGCCACCAGGAACTAAGGAACTAGCTTATATGTTACTATTATAAAGTGGGAGAGCTCAATACGTAGTCCTGTCACGGTTTTTGCAATTGGCCAATTTGCCCCTACGACTTAATAGTAAATTAACACCATTTAAAGGACATCTCATCTACACTTAAAGAAATTAACCACCCCACTTCTCCACTACCAAAAAAAAATAACTCCAATATTCGTGTTCTGAAATGATAAAAAATTCACTTGAAAAAAGGAACGAAATAACAAGCTATAAAACATTAAGCATAAGACAAACCTCAAAGAATAAATCTAGTGAGAAATACATCATAAACATAAATCTAGTATGACATACATCATCGAGACTGAGACTGATAGCCATAATGATGTAGGACAAAGTAATGGAGACTAGTTTTACGAGCACACACGGAAAAGAGGTGAGGAAATAAAGAAGGGGGAAAAGAAGGCTTACCCACAAAAGGGATCAGCTATATGCTTAAAGGCCAGAATACCACAAAGGCTCAAAACTAAATAATATTCCACTAAATGATAAAAAGATGGATGATTACATCTATATTTATAAGACCAAATAAAAGGGTAGTGATACAGATCCAAACTTTTCTGTCCAAATTTCTCATCCCAATCTAGGTGGGAAGCATAGTGATATCATAACTTACCAATCACATACTTGCCACCTAGATTGGGATAAGAAATTTGGTCAAAAAAGTTTGGATCCCTATCATTTTCCCAAATAAAACTCTAACTCTACTAGGAGTAGGACTACAACTAATTAATAACATTAGGATTGTAATTATATAATTAAAGTTGGATAACTCTAATAATAATCCTGCTTGGACTAGATTAACCTAAATATTAGGAAATTTAGCCTACTGAGTAGGCAACAATCTACTTATCTCCAAATTATAATACACAACAAATTTATCTCTAAATCATAAATTCATAATACAGAGTAATGTAATAGTAATTCAACTACTATACCATTATTCTTGTGCTTGCAACCTGCATCATACAAATCAATTAACACGTGGGATTATGGTCAAATTCATCGATTCCACCACTTCAATGTGAAGAAAAATACTTCTATCTTTTAAGTTGAAACAGATATAGAAGATTAAAAGATAAAGGTAGTAAAGAGTCCGCATGGATATGACAAACCCTTGGGTCATTACATAGTAAACTGGAACTAACTGAAAATTAATCAAATTAATTGTAAGTGAGCAATTACTAATTAACAAACTATTGTTATGAGCTAACATAAAAAAATTATTCAAGATAGATAAAAACAAGACTACCCTCAAGGAAAAGATTCTATAACACATGAAAACATACTATATACAGGTAATATATTTGGCAGAAACGTTATTGCCTTTATTTGTACATTAGCTATTTGAAGCATTTGATCTTCTTCACTTACTTAAACTACATTTGGCATTATTTCGTACGAAAATGGTCTCACTATCTTTTGATAGCCTGATTTGATAAGTCCATATCTCCATATTACTATTCAAACAATTATCCTCGCATAGATGTGGCAGCCAACAAGCACACATTTAATACTCACCGACACATCCCAAGCGTACAAACAAAATTTTTAAATACGTATACAGTTCTCCCACCAAAAATATATAAGGGGTTTGACCATGTTTGACATGCCATAGCTATCTCGAAGCATAACACTTACCAATCACTTCTACTAAAGCTTAACAGATTAGTAGATTACACAGCCAAATGCATACATCTGCCCTCATTTTGGGATCAAATTTCTCCAAAATTTCGGTCTTTAGCAAAAGTTCAAGCTTGAAGAGAGCAGTTTTTTTTTTTGAGAAGTAAAAGTATATATAATTCAGAGTGTCAAAACAGGTGACGCGTCCTTGTACACAGGGAGTATACAAGACAAAAGAATTACCAAGTAATAGTCCTGTTCACTATATCTACAAAAGAGTTCTCTGTATTAGGGTCAACTACCGAACACCACAAACGAAGAGTCTGATACACATCATTTTTAATTCGAGCAACTTCAGACTACAAATTCTTGAACACCCTTTGGTTCCTCTCCTTCCAAATGGTCCACCAAATCGCCAAAGGTGCAGAATCCCAGCAAAAGTTCTGTTTTCTGCGTTTATATAAAGACCACCCTCGAAGGAGCTCAATGACCGATCTAGGCATCACCCACGAGACACCTGCTAGGAGGAAAAACCAGCTCCATATCTCCCTTATCACCGGGCAGTGCATTAACAGTTGGTTATCAGTCTCCTCATCTTGTTTACACATGAAGCAACTATCAACATGTCGTAGATCTTTCTGCGTACTCTTAAATTATCTCCCGTTAAGATAGCTTCCTGAGCCGCTTCCCAAACAAAAAAAAACAACTCTACTGGGAACTTTAGCTTTCCAAATTTCTTTCCAAGGAAAAAGATTGTTTGCATCTTCATCAAGCTTAGCATAAAACAACTTGACCAAGAATCTTCTATCCTTAGGACCATCCCAAACAACTTTGTCTTCACCGGAACCTTGCCTCTTAAAAGCATACACAATGTCCAAAAGCTGAACCCCTTCCTCAAGCTCCCAGTCTTGGAGATCTCTACGAAATACCGGATTCCACGAATCTGTCCTGTCCCATTAGATGTTGTAAGAATGGAACTCACCATTTCTCCCCGATTAATCACTATATTGTATAGATTGGGAAACCTGAGCTAAAGTTTCGTTTCCCCACACCAAATATCCTACCAAAATCTGACTAGATTCCCATTTCCTGCCTCAAAAGAGATGAAACGATTGAAGACTTCCACTATTTCATGATACCTTTCCAAACTCTTGAACCATGAGTAGATAACACATCCTTGGGGAACAAAACATGACTGCCTTCCCCATATTTCCCAATCACTACTTTCCTCCACAGCGCTTCTTTGTCAACTAAATACTTCCATAACCATTTTCCCAACAAAGCACCATTGAATTTTCTCAGGTTTATGACGCCCAAACCACGCTTTTGCAAATTGGAGCACACCGATCCCCATCCCACTAAATGATATTTTCGCTCCTTCGAACCCCCTTCCCATAAGAAATCCCTTTCCAATTTCTCAATTATCTTGAGCACTGAAGAACCACAATAAGGGATAAATAGTACGTAGGGAGGTTAGAGAGCGTACTCTTCATCAAAGTCAACCTCCCACCTTTAGATAGAAACTGCCTCTTCCAACCCGCCAAACTCCTCTCAAGCCTTTCTATGACCGAGTTCCACATAACTGTACTCTTGAACGGCGCCACTAGAGGAAGTCCCAGACATTTCGTAGGGAGGCTAGCTATCTTACATCCAAAGAAAGAAGCTAGATTCTCCGCGTTATCCACCCCCTCCCCCACAGCAATAATCTCACACATAGAAATATTAATCTTGAGACCATGTTTTTGTAAAGAGAGCAGCATGTTGGTAATTGTTGTAAATGTATAAATAGAGTAACAGGGCCATACTTATCTTTTGTACATTTTTTTCCTTTTTTTTAAAGACGATCAATATTGGTTCCCCAATTACCTCCATGGTGACTCGAACCCACAACCTATTTGGTGTAGGTGAAGCGTCTTTACCACTAAAGCTGTGCTTCGTTGTTTACTTATCTTTTGTACATAAATAGGTTTACATACATATAATGTATGTGCGTGTATCACCTAACCCTATTGAAGATAAGGCTTCTAAATTAATTTCTTTTTTGACCTACTTTCAACATCAACAAAGGCAGTTAGTTCCATGGAAAGATCCATCACCTTTCATCATCAAAAAATTTGCAGTAGCTGCAATAATATTTTGCCATCAGAAGTCCATTGCAAGATGGTGTTGAGCAAATCGGCCCGACAGGCTGAATCTTTAAGCAGTTCATACACATCATTTCAGTAGTAGCTTTCCTGAAGATAAATTGAGAAAACGGTAACTATGATACAACAGAAATGAATAAACTATTAAAAACGGCAGTCAGTTACCTATCCATAAGATGATCACTGACTTTGTCATGGCAGAACCTGCATGTAAATAACTTGTCACAACAAGCAGCTCGGAGTTTGCAGTTGCGCTTGTAATGCTCACAGCCAAACACCTGTTTTTCTGAATCACGAAATGATGGAGAGCATCCAAGTAGATCTTCACCATCTGAAGTTTCACTTGTTCTGGCTTGAGGTAACTTCTGCTGAGCGGCAATCCAGCGGCTGCCATGACCAGCATAATGATGGTCAAGAATGAATGGTTTCCAAATAAGTGCACACAGTTGATAACAAAGCCACAAAGGACAAACCTGGTCATAAGATTTTGAATGAGATAAGCTTTTCTTCTTGGATCAAGAGTTGGATCCCTAGAAACTTTTCTTATCTCGGACTCAAGCTCATTTTGGTTCATCCGGAATATATCTTTCCAACCAGGCTTAAAGGTGTGATCACTTGGGTCCAGGGCTTCATGGACATCAGTGCCTAAATGTACGAATTCAAAATAAATAGCAACAGTTATTGTATTATTACCCACAATATCACAATCAAGAAACAAATATGAGATATGCACATATCAGACACAACCAGGAAAGTAAAAGGAACATCAAGCTCCTTAACTATGAATAGATAATAGATAATAGATAGATAAATAAAAATGAAACCTTGTGACATATTCTTCTCTGACATTGTAGCCTGTGAAGATGCAGATGGATTTCCTTCCCACCATTCATTAAGCCACTCACTGAACATTGTGTTTTTGGTTGCCTGCATCCACGTGTCCATCATTTTATTCTGCTCCTCCTGTGTAAGAGCAGATGTTACCCATGGCAACATTGATTGGAGCACCTCGGCACCTGTGGTACCAATAATTCGGCCAACAAGTTTATCCTGTTCCTCCACAGAAAAATGGCTATCAAACAATGGCCACAGCTCAAGTTCTTCACGCAAAATATGCTGATCCAGTGTTACTCTAATGGATTTGCACATACCCTGAACCTTTGTGGCCAGTTCATTGTAATTTCTCAAATCAGAAGAATTCGATTCACTTCTGCTCGCATGTCTGTCTGGAGTTTTCCTGTTCAAGTTTTGATTAAGTTCACAGAGTTCTGAAAGTGTAGATGATATGTCCTCAAATAGTTTTTCTTCCTGCTTATGGTCCAAGGTATATGAGTGGCTAACATTATGAAGAGTTTCTTTTGATTCTAAAGCAGGAAACACTATATCATCCTCTGCATTGCTATGTGCTCTATATAATCCCCATAACAAACGAAACCTGCCACTAAACTGTCTGAGGAAAGTCTCGTTACAGTTATTAAGTTTTCCTGATTCAATATCCAGAAACTCCAAATCTTTGCGAATAGCTTTATGAAATTTAAATATATTATCTATTGGACGTTCTGTACACCCAATATCAATCGAGCTTATGCCATTTTCCCAGTTGAAAAGACTGGAATTGAGGGAAGGCGCACTAGGACCAAATGAGGAGCGCAGAGATTTGGCTGCAGCAAGAGAACTTGTTCCGAGACTTTTGCTATTAACTCCTAACCCAGGAACACAGCAAGATTGTTTACTGAAAGGAACTTGCTTCCTATTTACAATTCGTCGAGCATCAGCATCACTGCTTTCTTGCAGTGAAAGTGCTTTCCCATGCTCGATATGCCTCTTGCAATCTTCGGCTTGGTCAAATGATAAATTATCCACTGAGGTCATTGGGATGCACGCACAACAGGGTTGAGCACAACCTCCATTGGTTTCAGTCAGCACATTTGCAGAACAACAACCAACTGCACCTGGAGACAAACAAACATCCCTTGGACGACCTTTGCACGCCCAACCAGAGAAAAGGGTAACAAGTGCAACATCAGAAGCTGGCGCTGCAAGAGATGCACGTACATAAGTCAGAAACAAGAAACGCACAGACCACAACTGATAATGGTGATTTAGATAAACAGATTAACATCAATTGATATGAACCTGCCATATGCATATTGTGAAGAAAAGATCTTGCTTCCTCTTCAGTAAGTGATCCTACCAACCATGGCAGAACACACTCAATCAGTCTCAAAGGCATCACACATAGGCTTTGATACAGAAGCTCTCGCTGTCTTTTGGGACTGAAATGCTTCCGCGCAAGTGGGAGAACCTAAAAGACAACTAACTCAGTAGATGTCCTAGTGACAAAGGATATTACAGTCGCAAAGACTAAATTTTGACAGCGCCTCTTTGGGTTGCTAGCCATATATCAAACAATGACAGACTCTAAATAACCACAGGTGCATATTTGTGTGATATCTAACAAGTGCCATCTGATGCACCAAACAAGAAACTGCTCACCTCAACTTCTTCATTGTTGAAGTGCTTCTGTATGGTGCCCATTATGTGATCAGCATGCGAGCACAACTTTGAATAAAATTCAGCAGAAGAAGAGTTGGCTCCCGCATTCTCAATACTTTCAATCAGACATCTGAACTTGTCAAATTCGCTCTCTTCTTCAGCATGCTCCTGGGCAAAAGAAAGCTCTGCATCTACAGCAGGGAATATAACTTTGTCCTCAGCAATGCTGCAGCAAGAGCGAGAAAGTACTTGTATCAACTGAAAAGTATCGCAAGCTTGGACAAAAGGAGCAATAAGTTCAGAATCATTGATAAAGGTAAATACTCAGATACCAGACAGAAAAATCACTTCTTGCTTGGAGTTTCCATTTCCTTTCTTATTCAACTTTTTACACTTAAAAAAGATTTGAGGTATTCAGATTGCTGCACTTCACATGATTGACATTTCGTCACTCATTAGGCAAAAAACTACAAGACAAAGAAAGATTAATTGCCCTTGGAAGGATGTCTTCCGCAGCACAAAATACAATGATTGACAGTTCAAGCTAATACTTACTCTAGTCAAGTGAAAATGGAAAGGAATACTCAACTCAGCTTAGCCTTGGTACCAATAACTTTGGGTCGGCTACATGAATCCTTTTTCGTCATTCGGTCCAGTCCAATGCAAAATCATCAAACATGCCACACCCACTCGTATCATTTTTTATTATTTTGCCAATGCATACACAAATCTTCCACTCTTCCCCTACTTCTAAAATTGTAGTTCATATTGACACTAATGCAATTCTAAGGCGTAGACTTAGAGATTTATGTTCCATGTGTCCAAGCCACTCACGTGATTCTCTCATTTTATATCCTATTAGATAACTTTTTATGTCTCACAAATATCTTCATTTCAAATTTTATCTTCCTTAGTTGTACACACATCCACTGTAAGATTCTCATCTCACGTACACTCATTTTATTACAATGCTCTTTCTTAGATACCCAACATTCCATTCCATAGAGTAGTAAACGGAAAACCAAATAAACATCCATATTCTGATACTATACCTGTGAAAGATGCAAACTTCTGCAATGAATTGCAGCCTCTTATTAAATTCAGATAGATCTGAAAAATCTTCAGAGAACTGTATACTTCTAGCTGCATCAGCTATATCATTTAATTCCTTCTTTATAGCTTTGTGCCAGTGCAATATTTCATCAACCGGACGACCCAGAGTGCTCTCCAAAGAATCACCATTTGACCTCAAAAGATCTCGTCTACCAGCCCTGGAAGATTCACAAGCACAATGTCCTTCCTCCACAGAACTGATTGAAGAGCTAGCTCCAGAATCAGGATAACAAGGTTGCTTCGAATCATGTCCACAAATTTTACGCTTCTTGTTAACCTTTACCCCATCCATCCAGCTAAATACAATCTTCAGTATAAAAAATTAAAGTCAGAAAAACAACAACTAGATATGAGCAATTCACATAGTCTTAAAAGTTGAGGGATCCTCACCTGTTGAAGGAGTTTTTCTTCTGGAATCACCCTGCGCAAGCATTTACGCATATCCTGACGCTCATCAGAGGATATAGAGGATGAAAGCCATGGCAGGAACTCTGCCATCATGTTCACAGGAATGCTGCACAAAAACTGCCATACCAATGAAGCCTGCTCCTCAAATGAAAACTTTTCAATGAGCAAAGGAAAAACCTGTAAAGAAAAAGCAGATCAGTTGGCTTATAATTTGTGTATGGACTAACATGGATGGTTGACATTTTCCTTTTTGTCCTCCCTCCCCCTTCTTTTCCCAAACGCAATTTTTTTTTGATAGATAAGTGTGGCCCCTTGTTGGTACGAGGATTGGAACCAAGGACCTCAAGGTTTTTTCCCAAACGCAATTGTTTGATTGCAATCAAATGCGATGTTAGTTAGTATGTAAACCTAACCAAGCTTCAGATTCTGGGTGCAAACTAACTGCAACAAACAGTTATCATACAACAGGTGTTTTAGCAATCATTAATACACTGTTCACAGCACACACACGTTAGAACTTAGAAGTAAGAAGCTGCTCTTTGAAAGTCCTGTATTCACATGCATAATATGTGTACAAATATATGTGTCTAACTGTGGTAGTGGACAATGAAGTAATGCAATAGATCTGCAATCGCATCTAGTATAAATTGAGACATTCGTGGACGAAGTGTCCAAATAGAACAAAGGTTCAGACCATAAGGATAGGAAATACAACTAATTATAAACTCTCTTGTCAGCTTCTCTAGTTATGAATCTAAGTTTTGAACAAGACACAAGAAGAATTAAATAAAGTGAAAAAGAAATATGAGTAGAAAACCAAGGCTAAGCTGAGTTGAGTACCCTATTAAAGCAAACCAATAAAATAGACCAAAAAGAAATATGAGTAGAAAATAAACCAAAGCTCACAAAGATTCATAATATCCAAAATCACCATGAATAGTTATTATGGAAACAAACCATTCACAGAACTTTGACAGACCCAAGACTTATCAAAACAAAAAAGAAATCGTAATAGGGATTAAAACTTGTCCACTTAAAAGACGTATCCAGTTGCCAAATTCCAAAGAACTAGTTGCTGATAAATATGGTCAATAAGAATGCGGTAATTTCAGAATTTCCAGCTAACTGCCAATGTAGAAGGAAAATGTAAGAGTTTAATGACCACTCTTTAGAATGAAAGCAAGAGAGTAACAGGCCATCTGTGTTTGGAAAATAAACAAGACAGATACTTCTCTTAAAGTGCTCATAGAGGCTTGCCTAGGGCTTCAACCCACTGGTGCACATGACAAAATGCAAAATCACACGAAATTCAAGTCAATTGAATTAGCCGGTCAACATATACATGCATATGTACTAGTATTTACCTGAAAGGAAGATCTTAGATCTAAAGTTCTCATAAAAGCATGTGAGATAGTGACCCAACTCATGCCATGCCAAGAACTTGTAAGTCACCGGACCACGTGCATTGGGAAGATTACTGTCACCATGCTCTAAGAGTCTAAATTGCTCTCTTTTTCTTCCTTTGGCCCTTTCTATGTCAAAGAAAAGCCTTGCTCATGCCTAAAAACTTCTATATGAAAATAACAGGAACTTAATGAAGTCCTCACTGACAGAATAGAGCTTGCCAATGTGGCAATGTCGCTATCACGCAGATCACCACAAAATCTATGTTTGCCAAACATTTAGTGTATTTAACCCCATTAGCACTTGAAAGATGACATTTCATATATAAAGTATCAGATACATTTACGATGCCTTAAGGTAAAGCAAGCAAAATTTGGAATATCAATGTCTAAATAAAAACAAAAATTATTGGAAATACAATATTACCTGCTCCTCTTCCTTAGACATGTGCTGACTAATTGATGTTTGAAGAGCTCCTGTACAAGAGGCTAATTCTCTCCTAAAGCTTTCTTCATTTCGCTTATCTGATTCCAGCAGTGAAAACAGTTGACCAAAAAGAACACTTTCCCCCTCATGCTCAAGGGAGTACGTTCGTGCCACATTCTTCACACGGATATCCAGAGCTGGAAAAATGACCTGCCATTTCGAGGGATTTATACTGTTACAAAGTTACACAATTATGTATAGTATAACTGGGTAAACATCAAGCATTTGCACCCCTTTGCGAGTTACATAATCGCTTAGGCAGAACCCTCTTTGTTAGTACTGAAGCATATGATAGTGAAGTTTAGCTCATTAATATACGATAATAAGATCTTGTAGTATCCTGTTCTTTCAGAGGGTGTTTCTCATTGGCAATTTGGTGGTGGGGATTGGAATATCTCGAAATTCTAATCTTCATACTATTCTCTTTTTGCCAATCAAAAAAATAAGATTTTGTTTTAAGAAAAGGAAGAAAAATACAAAACATTCAGAATAATTAGTTTAAATTACTGTAACTAAGAGCAAATTAGATCCAATTAACAAAAATTAAATAAGTAAAAGAAAAAAGGAGCATATGCAAGAGGTGGCCAACAGCTTTGAAATGGTCATGGTATATACTGAGAGCAGTCTATTATTGAATGGAACACAATATCATTCAGTTTTAAAGATAATTTATGTCATTATTTCCTGGCAATATAAGAATCTAAATCCCACATAGAAGGGGAAAATGGCAACTAAAGTGGATCAAGCAATCAGATAACTTTATAGGTTAGGTCCTCCTTTACCATAAATCAAGTAAACAATAAGATAAGAGCTCCAATTAACAAAGGTCCTAGAAGATAAAATAATCATATCACAAATGCATAAATGATCCCACAAGAATGAAATGGCTATCCAGATTACTCCTGGGTTCAATCTTAGTTTTAGTATCTTGTATATACAACAAGCTACTAACAGAAGAAAGTTCAGTTTAGACGTCCGGAAAACAACTCAAAATAATATTAAGAACTTGAATAATCGGGAATATACAAAAATACACTTCAGAAGAATCAAACAAATTAAATTACCAAAACTAGCCAAAATCTTTTACAGGTTTCCTAAAAGATAAATTATCTCCCCCAGTTACAGGCAAATATCAACCTACCAATTCTTACCCACGTCAAGCCCTTACTGGCTGCTCCTGATGAACATATTCAAACAAAAGCCTAATGTTGAGCGGGAAAAGCAATCACCAATCACTACAACCTAACAAATCATATTCGCACTAACAATTGCAACACTACCATCTAGTAACATTCAATTAAATAAATACACAACAGAAAGAAAAAAAAATTACAGACGTCACCACAAAACACTACAGTGAGTCAAAATAAAAACAGAAATAACTGTGAAATCATGGGTCAATCGCGCAAAGGGAAATTAAAATTGAATCGAGGTTTATTCAACTCCATAGTTCCAATTGAATCAATTGATACACACACCTCATCTTCCGCATTGCAGTGATGCTTGTAAATTGAGCGAAGAAAGTGGTAGCGGTTAAGCAACGGCTTGATGTCGGCGTGGGAGTTAGTAGCGAAAGCCATGGCGGCACGGTGTAGGGCATCGAGCTCGGACCGTATCGCTTTATGGAAGAACAAGAAGATGCGAATTGGCGAACCGTGGCTAGAATTGGGAGCACTAGTCAAGCGAGGTAAGTCGTTAGCCGGATCGAGCTGGTTGTTCACCGGCCCCGCCATTACCGCCACGCCACCACCGCCACCTCCGTCCCGGTGTTGTAATCCCGTCAATGGAGTGGCCATTTTTAAATTTGGGCGGTTACGAATTGAAGAAATTATCCGATTCAGCTTTCAACAAACGAGCCCTAGATGTTTCCAATTTGGACAGGAATTAATCTTTTCTCTCTCATCTATGTGCGGAGCGGAGGGAACGGACCGGAGAGGACTTAAGTGTGGGAGAAAGGGCAAGCCACGGATAAAGAAGGGACAATTTCCTGTTGGCCACGTGGAAATTGGATTAATCAGACGTGGGTTACCACGTGGACAGAGTGGGGTCGAGTAGATGGTATTCGAGGGTTTTGTCGGGTTGTGCATGGCACGTGTGAGGAGAACCTGTGCCACGTACCTGTGGCTACGTAAGGTAACTGACAGTTGAGGGTCTGGGACTCTGCGTGGAGGGCGTGAGTGGGAGTGTTTGGTTTGTCGAGTGTGAATCCACCAATTGGGGATAACAGATTCTGGATAAGAGTAGGGCGATTTTTACGACAGTGCAAAGTGAAAGAAAAGCACTGCTGTCATTTCAGTCCGAAGCAAATTTTCTGCTTTTGAAAAAAGCACAAGTAATAATAAAATTAAAATGTATAGTACTAAATAAATAATTGATCCATGATTATAAACTATAATACTATGTGTCCTTATGGAATTCTAAATCTAAAAAATCACTAGTAATAGTGGCCAAGACCCACATCAAAGACTCTATGCGATATTTGATTTATGAACCTTTTTTTTTTCTCTCAAGCACTTGCTCCCTCTATTTTCTCACTTACTATTTCAGCCTCTTTATTTCCTTTCCGGTCCAAAAGATAACTTTAATATAAAATTCCATTTTTAAGTCGGGCGGTTTGAGTCGAAATTTTATTTTTTATCAGTTTCAGGTAAAAACATAATCAAAGTTAAATATTATGTATATTTCCTTACATCTATACCCTATATGAAAAAACTCTAACACACGATAAATGTATCTTAGTGTGAACATGTACAAAGTCTCGCGTACTTGTGTAACCCTGACTTTGGTTTCATAACCTAATTCTTAGGGTATATATTTAATTCATGTGATGGCGGTATCATTTGGAAGAGCTAAGAGTTAGATAAAGGAACCAACATGAAGAAATTTATCCATATGGAAAAAAGTATAGCTGGACTTATTTTGTACATTTTTAAAAATAATAATAAATAATTACGAATTACTCTCTTTGTTTCGAGTAAAGATTTGGTTGTTTTATTTTGAGATATTTAATTAAAAAATCTACTTTCAGGGTCGGCCCTGGGGGTGGCAAGAGGGGCTATCGTCATGGGCCCCCAATTTTTAGGGTCTCAAATGTTTGGGTATTACCTTATATTTAGTATATATATTATAGTGTCAAAAAGTTTTGCAATTGATTGGTTTCACTCGGTCTTTAAGATGCACATAATTTAAGGTAGAGGTCACATGTTTGAATCCTAGGTTATCACTTATTTTAGTCTGTTACTTTTTTAGTCTGTGCACTGTATATAAGTTATAACGTGTTGATTAATTTAGTGTAGAATAGATGACCTAATGGTTAACATACTTGGTAGATTATTATGAGAGATTTTGGGTTCAATTCTTTTTATAAACTTTTTACTTTTTCTTTTTTCCAATACTTTAAATGATTTCATTTTTATAAAGGCCCCCCCTTTTTTTTGTCATGGGCCTCTCGAAACTCAGGGCCGGCCCTATCTACTTTTAAAAGAGACGATAAAAAATTTACATTTTGTTACTAATAGATTATCAAAATATTATTTTCTTAAAAATTTGATTTTTAAATGGAAACTCTTTGTCCAGAACAAAGAGAATATAACTTTATATTGTACACTATAATATTGTTGTATTAGTATAGAACTATAGTTTAAAATTGTTTATATTGATTTGACATGATTAATCTTGATTACAAGCACAAAAGATATATTTAAAGGCACTAAGTTAAAAGACAATTACAAAAACAAAAGTGAACTGTTCTTGTTATATTTGTAAATAAAACAAGCCTGTATATGGCTATTGTTGAACATGGCTAAATATGGATTTTGAAAAGGGTTCGGTGTTTATTTTTATGTATTTTTCAAAAATAAAGACAAAATAATAAGCTGACAGCATATTATGTTTGGTGTGTTTTATAACATTATTAGCCTTATAACTACTTCTACAACTTTTCTTGTAACTAAGCTTTGAAGAAGGGTAAAATTGTCTTTATTTAAAATAATTTTTTTTTAATTCAAGTCTTAGTTGTAAGAAAAATTATATAATTAATGGTAAGGATAAAATTTTCTTATTTTTTAATTTAGTTTTATATTTGTTTTCGTTTTAATATCTTAACTGTTTGTAAAATAAAAAAGGAAAAAGATAATGAAATTTAAAAAAAAAATGTAAAAGAAAATGTTGGAGATTTAAAAAGTAAAACAAGAAAGTATTGAAAAAATAGCGAAACGTATGAACAATAACCGTTATGTTTTGTTAAAGAGTGTGAAAGAACGTGAAATGAAAGGAGAGGTGAAAGTGTGGCAATGGGTGCGAGGCACGTGACAAATTCGTGGCGTCACAGGTCAGACCGCTCCCTTACATTTGGAGTCTGCGTACCCCACAAGTGAGACCAGTGCGCATTGAATCGATGACCATGACGGCTTGTTCATAATATCATAGTATTACTATTGCACCCCTCCAGCACGCAAGGCCCCACCCAAAACCCAACTACTTTTGGATCAAAGAAAATAAATCCAAAAACTCCCTCCCGTCCCGTGTGAAAGAAATAAAAATTCTTACTCCGTACTTTCGTATTTTGGTACACTTTTTCAGTATTCTGATAGTATTTCTTGTTTGAAAGCTACGAAATCAAGCACGTCCCTTGTAGCCATTAAAGAACGAACATCAATATTCAATGCCACTCGGTTACATGTAAATTAATCCTCTTTAGTGTAGTATATCACAAAAAAAAAATATTTTACAAAACATATAATTTTAGTATTGTGTTCTTTCTTGGTCTAAAAGCTATAATAAATAGTTATCATATTTAATATTTTTTTATCCTAAAGTAATGGTAAGTAATTATCATATTTAATCTCTTCAACAAACTCTTAAGAGTCATAAATAAAATTGATAAAATTTTAAGATAAATTCTTTGACTTAAATTAGGAAACTATAGTTGGAAACTAATTGATTTATTTCATAATTCTTTATTTCCTTGAAGTCTTTGGTTTTTCTATTTGTGTAGAATTCTACCTCAAAAATATATATAGTGTTGCTCGTGTAGAAGAAAAGGAAGCAGAGATTCAGACATACATACGCAGAACAAAGAGAAAAACTGATAGCTTTGTTGGATAACTAGATGCAGCTTCATCCTAAGCTGTATCGCTGTTTTTATTGTTTGCATTCCTAGTTGCTAAAAAGCTTGTTTTTTAATATCACGTTTTCTATACTCTTGTTTGTGGATTTCCTCTATAGACTTTATGTCTTGTTAGAGGATTTTTGTTTTTACTAGATTTCATATTTGTGTTTGAGAAATTCATAATTTTTTAATGAAATCATTTTTAGCCATGAGACTGGAATCTACAAGCATAGCTTGTAGATTGTTTGATAAATCTTTGTTTTATTACTGCTTTAATTAACTTAAAGACTTACGTTGTTTACGTTTTTTTATTTTATGGTCGATGCAGCTGCATCAACAGATTCTTTGAATCATAGCTACTGTTGATCTTTCAATTGGTATCAGAGCCTCCTCTTGACGACATTACGAGAAAATTCTGGTTGTAGTCATGATGGATTCTCAATATAAGGATGTTATTCAACATCGTACCTTGACTTATGTGAATAATTCAATTTGAAAAGTTAAGATGTGTATCTTCATCAAATCAATTGATGAGAGAGTGTGGCTTGCTATTCTGAATGGTTGGACTCCACCTAAGACTATTGATAATGATTGTGATGTTAAAATCACCAGTGAGGCAAATTGGATCACTCAAGATAGAAACAATTGCTTCATTTAATTCTAAGGCTCTTTCAGCCATATACAAAACCTTGGATTCCAACACCTTCAAAGTTATTATAAACTATGACTCTGCTAAGGATGTTTAGGAGGCCCTTCAAACTTTGTGTGAAGGTCCTGTTAGTATTCGTGCTTCAAAACTTATAATACTTACTGCTCAATTTGATAACACTAGAATGAATGAGGATGAAAATATTATGTCATACTATGGTAGATTACTTGATATATCTAATATTGCTCTTACTTTGGGTGATCCTATCACCAATGATCGTCTTGTTAGAAAGATGATGTTCATTTTACCTGAAATATTTAATGCCAAAATTTGTGCTATTAAGGAAGCTCATGACATTGACAAAATTGGTTTTGAAAAACTAGTTGGCATTCTACTAAATTTTGAATTAAACATTAATGAGCAAATTAAGAACAAAGACAAAAGTTCATCATCTTATACTCCTTATATGGAAAGTATTGTTTTTCCTTATGTTGTTGATGTTTCTTCTAAATTGGTTGAATTACACAAGGAAATTGAGTAATCTGATTTTGGTGAAAACTTAATGGATCATTTAACAACAAAGTTTAAAAATATTTTGAAAGCAAAGGGACAAAACAGATCTCCATCTTTTATCACCAAAATTGTTTTCAAAACTGAGTCTAGCAAGTTTGCTCTCAAAGAAAGTTCATTTCAAACCCCTAAGAAACCATTTACTAATCATTTTGTTAAATAGTCTACATCTAGATGTAAAAAAATTGATTCTATTTAATGTAGGACTTGTCAAGGGTTTGGACATTATGCTAATACTTTGAAGAAGAAAGGTTTTAATTTTTCTGCTACTCTGAGTGACAGTGATGATGAAGACCTAGGTGATCTCATCACTCTCATCGCAGTTTAACATGTTCAGACTAATCTTGCAGGTTTTTCGAGTGATGCAACTTCCAATGCAGCTGCATCGGATAGAAGGTGGGACGATTTTCTTTGCTTCAACTCTTCCATCACTGATGATGTTCCAGAATCAGAATCAGAATCAGAACTGATGGAAGCTTATGAGGAGTTGTACAATGATTGGGAAAAGAAAGCTTGTCAAGTTAAGGTACTTGGAAAGACAAATGAAACACTCAAGAAAGTGAATGAAGAGTATAAGGAATGCATTGCTAGACTAGAGTGTTTGCTTACAAAGAAGAATGTAGAGCTTGAAAATTTGAAAGAAGAACTTCACAAAGCAAATGAAACGGTGGCAAGGTGGAATTCCAGTCAACACAAACTTGATGATATGTTGAAGACTGGAAATAATGGTAAGTCTGCATTTTGATTCATGCCAAAAACATTTGTTAATGAAAGTGAAGCATCTTTATCATCCTTTGAACCAAAACAACCTACACACACTTTCCAAAAACCAAATTTCTTTGAAAAACATTAAACTAGGAAAATAAACTTTGTGTGTCATTACTGTCATAAACCTAGACATATCCAGCCCCTCTGCTAACTGAAAAAAGTAGATTATGTTGAATAAGTTAGGCAAACATATTTGACCCGTAACCAGATGCAGCAGCATCTGAAGTTGCATCAATCAAAGGTGTTCAAAAAAGCTTGAGTTCCTAAAGGTGGTCAATCAGACACTGTTCCAGACCCTCAGTATTCAGAAGCTGAAAGTTCATAGAACTCTCGAAATTTGGATATAGCTTTTGATGCAGCTGCATCAGAAGATGCATTAGTCAAAACTTTTGCAAAAAATGAAACCGAAACTCAACATGTTAAAACTGCTCATACTGTGACTAATCAAAGTCTTGACATTCCCAGCCGTATACAGAAAAATCATTCAATCTCTCAAGTGATAGGTAATGTTTATGATGGCATGTCCATAAAGAGAAAATGTAAGGTTGATTCTCACAAATTAGCATGTTTATCATAATTTTTTTTTTGCGAGAAGCATTGTTACTTAAAGATTAGTTATTTTTAGTAATTAGTTTAATTTATTTTTTAATCTAAAATTTTCTAGAGTTCATACGGTTTTTTTTCTTGTTTTTTAGATATGACTCTATAACTTTTATGTATGCACCAAATAATCAAATATTATGTGCTACATATTGATGCATCAATCTTGTATTGTGATAACACCAATGCAATAAAAATAGCAAAAAATCAAGTTCAACACTCTAGAGCAAACACATTGATATAAGATAATACTTTATTACAGATTTGGTTGAATAAAGAAACATTCTAGAGCAAACACATTGATATAAGATAATACTTTATTACAGATTTGGTTGAATAAAGAATTGTTTGCATTGAACATGTTGGGACTAAAAATCAACTTACTGATATATTTTTTTAAAGAGTATAGATTTTGAAAGATTTTTCAATCTTTGGAAATCTCTTGTGCTATGTGTGTCATTTGACTTTACACTTAGTTTAAATACAAGGGTTGTAGCATCTTATCTTGGTACTATGGAACTTAGGTTCTTATGGATTGATCTTGAGAAAAATAAATACCCTTGAAAGAATGAAAAAGTTACCTAAAGGAAAAGAGCTACTTATGTACAAGGTTTGTTGTCATTCTCTTTTAGAACCATAAATCTTTAGATTTCATGGGTTGATCATGTGCAAAATGGCTTCCCTTGATAAATAGTGTGAAAAGTTTATAGTGACATGTTTTTATAGATTGAAATAAAGTAGAGTTATACTCATATGGAAATAAAGTACCTATGGATTTTTGTTATATGAATTTTTTTGATAATTTGGAGATAAGTTTAATTGATCAGAAAAGAAAAGATGCAAAATTGCATAAGATTTCAGTATAGCTAAATACACCTCCCAATGCAGCTGCATCAGTAACTACATCATTTGATCTGGTCTTTATCACTTGTGTGTGATTGCATTTTTTATTCTTTTGCCTAACATCAATTATCATGTTTTTAGGCATAAAATTTTAGGACATGCATTGTTGGTAAAAATATCTGTTTGGCAAAATTTTGTCATAAAATAAACTGTGCAAATCAATTTCTAAAAAATCTCCATGTTGAAAAATATTTTGTGGATGTCTATTTTTTGTGGGGAACTAAGTGGTATTGAATATGAATATGAGGTACTCAGTTATTGCTAGGGGTGTGATCAAGTCAAGTTGAACCCTTAATTGTGTTTTCCAAAATATTGGATTTTTTAGGATTCTTAAAAGATTGTTTCTCCCTCTTCCTCATTTAGTCAAATAGGGGAAAAGAGATCAGGTGTTCCTATTTATGGTGATGATGATGAATCTAATTCCTTGTAGATTCATCATTGTGATTGTTTCTGCCATAAACATTTTTTGGTTGTTTCCCCCAAAAACTGTTTCATATTTGTTTTGTATGCATATGATTGCATCATTGATATATTATGATTTATGCTTAGTAAATGATTTATGATTTTATATCTTACACAAATTCAGAGGGAGATGAGATTTTCTAACTAATGCATGTTAGATATTTAATGGTGTTGAAAAACACTTTGTCATTTGATTTGACCAGAAATGTTCAACAAATGGGGAGATTGTAAAGGTAAAATAGGGTCGTCCTATTTTACTTCATTGATTTTATTGTTGTACTATTTCTTGGTCCAAAAGCTATGGTAAGTAATTATCATATTTAATATATTTCTTGATCCTAAAGTAATGGTAAGTAATTATCATATTTAATCTCTTCCAAAAGCTCTCAAGAGTCCTTAATTAAATTGATAAAATCTTGTGATAGATTATTTGACTTAAATTAGAAAACTATATTTGGAAACTAATTGATTTATTTCCTAATCATTTATTTCCTTTGAGTCTTTGGTTTTCCTATTTGTGTAAGACTCTACCTCAAAGATATATATATAGTGGTACTCGTGCAGAAGAAAAGAGAGCAGAGATACAGACATACATACGCAAAACAAAGAGAGAAACTGAGAGCGTTGCTGGATAACTAGATACAACTTCGGATGCAACTTCATCCCATACTACACCGTTGTTTTTTGCTGTTTGCATTCCTAGTTGCTAGGAAGTTTGTTTTTTAATTTCACGTTTTCTATACTTTTGTTTGTGAGTTTCCTCTACAAACTTTATGTCTTGTTAGAGGGTTTTTGTTTTTCGTAGATTCTATTTTTGTGTTTGAGAAACTCATAATTCTTTTAATAAAATATTTTTCAGCCATGAGGCTAGCTTGTAGATCGTTTGATAAATCTTTTAGTTATTGCTGCTTTAATTAACTTAAAGACTTCCGCTGTTTATGTTTTTTATTTTCTGTTTGATGCACCTCCGGATTCGATAGATTTTTTGAATCCTAACTATTGTTGATCTTTCAAGTACAATTTTTTAAAGAAGTTACAAACTAAAATTATAATTTTGAAATTTTTAACATATCAAATAAAATAATTTTCTTGTGATAGAGGAAGTATTAACTAGCATTAATTAAGTAGTACTTTCATGTTTGTCAAAGCATCTTCAATGTGTATATTCTTAATACAACTTTTTAACTGAGTTCCACTGTCACCTACACATTTTTATCTTCTTACCCACAGGGCCGACCCTGGGGGGGGTGGCGAGAGGGGCTACCGCCATGGGCCCCCAATTTTTTGGGATCTCCAAATGTTTGGGTACTACCTTATATTTAGTATATATATTAAAGTGTCAAAAAGGTTAACAAGTGATTCTCTTAACTTGTTGGTAAATGTGCTCATGATTTAAGTTAAGGATTTTAGGTTCGAATTACTTTTTTTTAGTCTGTGAATTTTATATAAGTTATAATATGTTGATAATTGTAATCTAGAATAGGTGATCTAATGGTTAACATATTTGGTAGATTGTGAGAGATCTTGAGTTCAATTCTTTCTATATGTTTTTTTTTTCCCAACACTTTAAAATTTAAATGATTTCATTTTTATAAAGCGCCCCCCCTTTTTTTTGGCCATGGGCCTCTCGAAACTTAGGGCCGGCCCTGCTTACCCACTTAAGAATATATCTTCTCATTGTATATTATTCTTACACAATTTCTTACACAAAAAAATATTAAATTTAACACTATTTAATATGAACAAAACCCCCCACACACACACCCGACTGATGTCCCCTCACTCTCTCTCCACTTACAGGTTCTTAGTTAGGAAGTTAGGTCACTCCCTCTCTCCTAGTTGGCCAAAAAAATTTCCTATGTGGCCACTTAACACAATTTCCTATGCTCTAAGAAGTTGGCAAAACCAACAATGGGGATGCCCTCATCGTTAGGCCTTGTTTGTTCTTATCATAGTAGAAACAATGGGACAAAGATGTCTAAACTATGAAGATGAGTGAAGAGTGAGAGAGTGATAGAGACGACTGGTGTTGAGAGAGAGAGAGAACATCTTGAAACTAGGGCTTTGAGTTAGGCAAGTGGGGAGTGGGAGATTGCGAAGGAGACAACTGTTGTTTGGTCTCTAGAGCGAGAAACTTGAAATTATGGATTATGATTTGTTAAATTGTTCCGAAGACTCAAGACTTGAGATCAGAAAAAGAAATACTATAACTTATACTCCGTTCGTATATGTTATATATAAATAATTATAACCGTATAATATATAATATTAAATATATTTTAATATGACGATTCAGTTCGATTCGATTCAAAAGTAAAAATCGCAAATCGAATCGAATCGACTGATTTATAAACTTTTCAAACCAATACTGAACGATCCTATGCCAAAACCAAACCAAACTTATCGATTTGATTTGAATCCGTGATTTAGCAAGTTTTACTTACACCCCTAAATAAAACATTAACAAAAACCTACACAATTTAAAGACAAGTAGTTATAAATAAAGTAAATACCAAGAAAAAAAAACATAATTTGAATACATACTATTGAATAATCAATACTCAACATAATTGTTTTTCGTAAATTTTATTTTATTTTTCCTTGATTTTACGATTTCACAGTTTATATATATTTTAATTCAATTATTATAAAATTATAATAATAAATATTACAAACCAATTTTTCCTAGATATGATTAAATTTTGCAGTTATTAATGACTAAATAAATTGTTATCATACTAGGTCTCTCTTTCCGCTTTTTTTTTTTTTTTCAATTTCTTGAACTTTAGCTTGAAATCATTTATCGCATGTATTATTTATTTCATTACATCTTAGCATTACACGTGTTTTTGTTATTTTATCCAATTATCTTTGTACATACAGGGACACTTGTAAGATTAAAATTAGAGCTGTCAAGATGAGTTGACGGGACGGGCCAACCCAACAACTTTTTTCCCAATTAATCTAAATAATAAAAATAATCATAAATAACACAAAAAAAAATTTCACAATTCATTAAAAAATTATATTTTCTACTATTATATTTTTAATAGTGTTTTCTAACAAATTTCTCTAATATTAATAGTATAAAATGAGAAAAAAATAGAAGTAAGAAACTATTTTATCATTACTATTTTCGTATGTTCTTATAATCATCTTTCTATAAATATTACAGTTAATATACCTCATTCTGACATCCTTAGTTGCTATAAGTGCCATTTTTTGAACGAATTCAAAATCATTTACTAATATTTCAGATATAAAAATAATCTTTCATTTTGAGTGAAAATGATTTAAACTAATTATTTCAAATTTATGATTTGATTATTTGAAAATAGTATATGGCAGGTCAACCCGCCCCGACCCACCTCAACCCGCAACCCGCAGTGGGCTTAACCTGTTTGACCCACCTCATAATGGGTTCATATTTTCCCAACCAACCCATCTTTTTTAAGTGGCAGAATAGGTCAATTCAACGAGCCTAATCCATTTTGACAATTCTAACTAAAATTCAATGAGATATAAAATGTGATAGGAAGTGCGATAGTCTTACACATGTCCTTGATCTCTTGATAACCCAGTTGTCATTGGAAAATTAAATTTTGGAATTACTTGCTAATAAAGTTAATATTTGTCTCATAAGAGTCACATGACACCGAATTTATTTGATGGTTCTATCGTTAATATCTAAACTTTTCTTTTTGAGAAATTATTCTTGATAGACCTTTCTTTTTTATTTTATTTTCTTCTTTTTGGTACCAGTGATTTTTGATAGATTTTAGTACATTTTCCTTTTTCTATATATTATAAATACATGGATGAATGAAAGTTGGGTATCTTGCTCTATACTTGGATTTGAGGTTTATAGATGAATTTTTTGTTGTCATGTGAGGATGAATTTTTTATATCTTGATATGATGCGAGGCAGCAGAACAGAAAGTAAACATTGTTCATTGACTAATTAAACGTGCACACGCATGTTTGTTTAAAGTTTTGAAATATCTTGTTCCATTCAAATCAAAATTGGGCACGACTTTCTACGACTTTCAATTGAGAGATCTATCTTAAATCACTGGTCACATCATCCAGACAAATGTTCTGATTCATCTTAAACAACATCAAGATTTTGCAAGCCAATTAAAGAATAAATGAAGTGGATTAAATTGTAACAGGGTAGTGCATGAGATCTTTCTATAGATTTTCCTTTGATTGACCTTTATCAACCATTTGAAAAAATAACAACTTTTTTTTGTTTTTTTAAAAAGTTGCTTAAAGCAAAAAAGAACCCAAAAAATAATTTAACCGGCATTGCCTATTTGATAATTTGAGGCTACACTAAGGCGACACTCATTAAAAAAATTGTTTTTTTTTTGTTTTAAGCAATTATTTTTTAAGTTGTTTTAAAAAAATTAAAAAATGTTCTTGTAATTAGTGTCGCCTATTTGAGGCAACACAAATTAATTAGTGCTAACTCAAATAGGCGACACTAGTTAAAAAAATAAAATTGGTTTTAAGTAGTTTTTTAAAATAAAATTTTTATTTTTATTTTTTTTTTCAAAAGTTTGCAGAAGTTCAAAGACCTTTTGGTCGTTTTGGGGATGGATGTAGACGGAAAATTAGGTCGTTTTGGGGATGGATGTAGAGGGAAAATTAGGGACGTAGAAAGTAGCCTCGTTTACAATTTTACATCCATGATATGCACATTTGACAATTAACCCGATCTAACCTTAGGCTTCGTTTGGCTTAGCGTTTTGAAAATACAGCTTTTTCAAAATGCAGCATTTCTAAAACACAGTTTTATTTTTGTAAACACGTTTGAAAAACTATTTCAAAATGTTATTTTTCATAAACAGAGTAGTTGTAAACACAATATATTTTTAAAATACTCTAAATTAGAGCGTTTTAAAGCGCTGCATATTTTTAAAATGCTACATTTTAAAACGTTGTATTAAAACACGTTTAAAGAAAAAACCCTATACTTTTTACTAATATTTTAACTTAAACACTTTACCGAACAAACACTTAGTAAAAAATGAAGATAATAATAAAAATGATACATTTGAAGAAAGCTATGGTACATCAATAACAGCGGCAGCATGATAAGTTGATTACATCCTTATCCTTATCCTAGTAAGTATGAATTATATTGTATATTAAGCTGTGGATAATTCCAGGTGTAGGTGCTCAAAAATGCTTTATGGTCTACTCAATGTTTTGACAACCATCATGGCATCATAAATAGTCAAGTAAATCTTAAATTCAATCTTACATATGATGGTGACACTCGAGTTATATGATACTTAAATGTAAATAGTAAAAGGTAATACCTAAATATCTAAATGTAACATTACTTAATATAGTTATAATTACCTAACTATCTCTTTCGCATTTTACACTTAAAAACCATTGACAACCTCTCTATTTATATTTTTTCCCCTTTTAATCCATCCTTCATTTTAAATAATCATCATTTTTTCCTTTTTTGATTCATTTCAAAATAATTATTCTCTTTCATTTTTTTATGAAAACACGTTTACTATTTTACATTTATTTTTTTCTATATGTTTTAATTATGATCACATATTCTATAATATTAAAAGAAATCACACATTTCATCAATATTTATAATATAGTAAATAATTTTTTAAACAGTATACCAAGTATAAGATGATTATTTGAAATAAGAGGTAGTATGATTCACCAATTTGGCAATCTTATCTACGCTTTACTAATACTTATGTTTTATTTTGTTTTATGTAACAGGCTTGTATGTTAATGAATTACACCCTCATTTCCATGCAAAAGTCCAAATATTATTTTGAATGTTTTATTTTGAAAGTCACTTTCAAAATATTATGTTTATCATCTACATAACATTCTAATTTTATCCTTCATATTTTATATTATACATATTAGTAATACTCAAACATTTTTTGTAATTAAAATCAACTTTAATACTATATATATGTTTCTTAATAATTAGATTTTTCAAAAATGGACTCTTTGGATGGAACGAAGAGAATAAATCATAAGATAACATCTATGCTCGTGAAGTCCTAAAGGTATGTTTGGCTACACCAATTCTATAGCTTACAATTTGAACATAAAATTTCAATTATGTCATTTGGGAACCAACTAAAATTTTTGAATGGGATTGAATTAAAATTATAAACGTCTCAATTCCACAAAATCAATTATATATCAAAAGTTAAGAGTTTAAATCCATGATTTTGGAGTGAATGCCAACACCTCCCCCACACAATTTTTACACAATAACATCCCACCATTCCTCCTCCACTACCCACCATCACCGCCGCCAATCGTCACCACCTCTGGTGGCCTACCACCACCACTATATGTGTAGAAACTTGCATCTTTTAGATTTATTTAAAATCATTTAAGTTAAGATAGCTATCCCATTATTCTTAGACTTTGTACTAAGTCTAAATTTATCTGTTGAAATCTTTAGCATATAAGATATCCTATGTTGTTTACGCATCATATACTCTTTTGACTTTGCTTGGTAACCTGCATACTAGTTTCATTCTATCTACCTAAAGCATAAAGTCATCAGCAACTAGCAGCTACTAATAACAGTGTTAGCACCTGCTTATACACTCAAATTTTATATGTGCTGAAAACACTGTGTTCGTTGAAAAATCTGACATTCACGTGCTTATAATAAAATATTGTTTTGGTCCATTTTTTCAAACAAAAAAAGAACTATTCACATGTTATATTAATAGAAGACTTCCATGCATGTCATAAATGTTCTTTATATATTCAATCTTAACTGACCACTCTCTTTAATATTTCATGTTAGGGTATACTCTTTGTCTCTTACAGTTTCCAGAATTTCTGGGCATTCAATGGAAAATCATGATCATCATTTCATTAAGAAAAATTCAAGATTCAACCTCGCTCGTTCAAACGGCTACCATTCTAGATATCTATATAAAACGTTTGAAGTAAGGATTGAAGAAGACACTTTTTCGTAATCTTACGTGCTCAAGCCTTCATAAATCTCAAATTCTCTACAACACTCAAAAAGAAACAAACACTTTGAAGCCTTCATTCAAATCAAGAACTTCAATCTTTCCTTGAAGGGCTTTTCTCCAAAATATTTACTAGATAGCTTCTCTCATAATATTCTTTTCTAGTTTTATGTTTTGAACAATCACTGATCTTTTGCTCCTTTATTCTTTCTAATCCATAAAGGACCTATGATTGTTACACGAGTTTGATTCTTGTTAGATCAAACTCTTCAAATATTGGTTTTTGTTGTATACTGATCCTTTAGTGATCACTTAGCATTTATATAATTTTAGTGCATTTCAAAATCCAAATTTGACCAGCTTGGTAGTGGACGTAGCATTTTTAACAAAGGTTCTAAAAATCGCTAGGCACCAGACCAGCGCCTAATGTCTAGGCAAGATATAGACGGGACCTAAAAATAAGACATAATATCTATTTTTTAATATATTTTTTTTATTATAACCTAATTATTAAACATATATTTTTTAAAATATACCAATACTAAATATCACCTAATAATTTAAAAATAATAATTACATTATGATGTTAAATTTTAAAAGTAAAACAGGAAATTTAATATCATCTAAGGTTCAAAATATTACAAAAATAGCCAACAGTTCAATTATCTATAGGTTCATTGACAATTACAAATATACAAAAATAATTTAATAATTGAAATTGAAATTTATTATTATTATTTTAAAAACCCAAAATGAAATTATTTAGGGCCAAATTAAAAAAAACTAAAAAATAGGAAAAATCAGCAGTTGACCGCCTAGCCGATTTTTTCACCGATTTGCCAAATTTATAGGCGACGGGATGGCGCCTAGGCCGATTTTTAGAACACTGGTTTTAACATTATGAACCATTCCAAATATTGTTTTCTGTCTATCTCTTGTTTTTACACTGATGATGCGCTTTTAAGCTCACCTATCACTAATCATAGACTGCTCAAGGTCATTTAACCTGAACAATTTATGATTAAAAAAATAGAAAATAATTTAAATTTATGCACCGAGACATTTTTCCCTATTTGATTGTAAAGAAAGCGTTTGGTAAACTTTAATTCTCTTTGATTTTTACGATTTTTTAAATTTTATTTATTTTCTGATATAATTGATAGGACTCTATGAAATTTATTCTATACAACTCGCTCCCACTTGACATCTAGCAGGACAACTCCCCGGAGATGACCTGATGTACAATAGCGACTGATCTCCAAGAGGTTGGCTTGTGTAACGAACCGAACTAGACAGGATATCGAGTACGAGTTGGTGGGGATATATCTTGTGCCGAGATGTGAGCTAAGTCACCCGAGCTAGGCGCCTCGCACAATAGAGACAAGATCTAACACAACATGTGAGTTGGTAGGATATTTCGGTCAACGCCAATAGCGAATTAGGAAGGCCTAGTCAACTTTACAAATTAATTCTAATAAATTAAAAGTATTCTGTGGTAAGCAACGATTGTTAAATTTTTTTAAAAAAATTGTTTCAAGAGTATTTCTATAAAAACTTTTTGTTTATATATAGTTAAATAAAAAGATATCATTTTCACTTTGAATTTAAAAAATGGACAAACGTGAGATATACGATTTTGAGATATATACAAGTTATGGAATTGCAAGTCCAATGGCTACCTTCTAGATCTCCAGGCTTCTATGCTATAAATATGAGGATGGTGAGTCGTCATTTACTTTTCTAGACACTCTTTACCATCATTCTCTCCTTGACTCCTACATTCATTCTTTCTTCTCCCAAAAAGTACTTCATTAGCAATCAATTTCACTCTCACACCGAATAATTTGAGTTGAGACAATATCATATGACCACCGCTGTCCAGTGTCCAGTGTCCACCACTAGTTTGTGACATTTCGACAAGATCACTATTATTGCCTGATCATTAATTTTGACAAATCTAAGATTTATTTCCTAATGGTGCGAGTAGATATATTAACACACCGGTTTGTATAATAATTATACTTTATGACGTTTTGAATAGATGTGACAAATAGACGGATATAGAACAGGTGTGGGCGACATCCATATGACCAATGAGCTCAAATGGACAAGTAAGTAAGTGTTAATTTACTAATATGGACGTATATGTACGGGTATCAAATGGACATGGACGCTTATTTATTTATTACCATACAATTATTAAATAAATACAAAAATTACAAAAAAAATCATTTTATAAAAAATTACTCAAAATTTTTAAATAAAAAATAACAATTATTTTAAAACGTTCTTAAATATATGGAAGATTTTTATTTTCATAAGTCATTTTATGCTCCCTATCATAGTGATTCCAGATCCCATTTTTCAAGTCCAACACACCAAGCATTGCGTTTTTTTTTTTAATTACCTCTATGTACAAATAAATGTGTAGCTTAAATACGCCTTCGACGGCCTCCCTCTTTTCCCACTCTCCCTTATAAACCCCCTCCTTCCCAAAATGAACACCAGACCATTTCTAGAGCCACAGTCTACAGAAAATCCACCCAAATTATTCAGCTTGTGACGTGATAAGATTTCAATGGGTGCTTATGTGGGTGCTAATTTAGCCCATTATATTTAATAGTCACAAATGGATATGTTCATTTGTATCTATTTAAAATTGTACGTATGACCATATCCATTTTTAGTATGCGGTTTGGGCGGATAAATGAGCATGGACAAAACAATGCTCCTCTAGTTTTGGATGAAATAATTAATTTTAGAGCTTTTATAAATATAAAATATTTTAGCTAGATGTTTTTAGTAATTTTCCCTAAATTATTTTTGTCCGTCATATACTCATATCTTAATCTGTAATATGGAGTTAAGCATGTTAAATTGATCAAAAATTTAGAAATTGTTGCGCTATTCCTCAACTTTTGGAAAAATTGTAGTGTCATCTCTTAGATTTATTAATAAAAATCGTCGCCGTTGATATTAAAATTGTCATTTCTGACATTAAAATTGTCACTTTTTAGCATTAAAAATGTTATTTTTATCATGTGTAACGGTGCTAAAAAATGTCACTTTTTAATATTAAATTTTAGCTTTAGAAGTGTCACTTTGCATTATAAATGAAACATGTCACTTTTTACCTCACAAATGTCACTTTTTAAGATAAAATGTGTTATTTTTAGTTGTAGATTTGTCACTTTATATTATAAATGAAAATCGTCACTTTTAGCCACAAAAGTGTTACTTTTTGGCATAAAATCATTTTTGGCTTTTGAAGTGTCATTTTGTATTATAAATAAAACCATCACTTTTGGCCTTGAAAGTTTCACTTTGCATCTTCAATAAAAATTATCAATTTTTTTCCTTGAAAGTGTCACTTTCGACCTTAAAAAATGTCACTTGTGGCATTAAAAATATCATTTTTAAACACAAAGTATCACTTTGCAATATTAATAAAATTTATCAAAAATTTAAATTGATTCAAGACTAAAATGCGAAGTATGAGAGAAAGGGTACTTCAACAACCAAATTTTTAAAATAAAAGGCACTGGAGCACAATTTAAAAGAAAAAGGACACCGAAGCAATTTTCCAAACTTCTCATTAATGTGATGGCACATTGCGGGTGTGCTACATTGTCTTGTCTCCTAAACAAATCCAGGTTAGTTTGCTCCATCTTACCCACTTCCATCTCTCCATTTGACACGTCATCCATTTGGGTAAAATGGTAAAAATGTTTTTTTGAAAGAATTTTTTTTTGAAAGAGGACACTTATTTAAAAACAGCCGAAAAAAGAAAGATGGACAATGATTTGATCCTTCAAATACTATAACTTCTAAATTAATAGTATGACCTACCTCTCAAAGTATTGTAATATCATCTTTTTCTGTTTGTCCTAAAAAGATAGTTTTTTCAATAAAAATTGAACTATATATATATGTATGTAAGTATGTATGTATAAATCTTTTATTTAAAAACTATGATGTTTATTTGACATGTTACATAAAAAAAATATAGGGTTCAGCACATTTAAAAATATAATATCAAAAAATTAACTTTTGGAATACGTTTTTTGGGAGGAAGAGTATATTAAAAAAAAGGACTCCAAATCAAAATTGTGATTATATGTTGTGCACCAAACTAGGCATTAAACATTTGAAGTAAACTATTAGTCTACTAACAAACCAATTTTATAAGAGCAAGTACAACGGTTTGTTAAAATCAAATCCAAAATCAAATCCAACCCATTAAAAACCAATAAACTAATCCATTAGATACCTATTTGATTTAAAACAAAAAAACCCTCCCAATGGTGGCACAAAATCCAATACATTTATATACCCCACCATCTTTATCTCTAACAACTTTATCTACCACACCATCTTTATCTCTATTAATTTAATATATTCTTTCAATTTATACTAACAAATAAATTTCATATTTCATAAATAATTAATTTCAAAATTATATAAAATATTTAAGTAGTAAATAATAATAATATTAATAATAAATAATACACAACTTAAAAATGGATTAATTAAAAAATGAAATTTGGAGAAAAAGAAAAGAAAGAGAAAACTTACAAATAAATTTAATTTTTGCAAAAAATTCATTTGGTATCCAAATGAGACAAACCAAGTCTCTATTTATAGATAAAAATGTGTACTATTTAAAAAAAAACAAAAAAAACAAGTTTTTTTGAATACCCAAACTGCCCTTAAACCGAAAATAAAGAAAAATCTTGTTAACCACCCATTTGATGACATGTGTAAAGGTGGTCGCGATGGCTTTGTCGGTGATGGTGCTGCTTTCAAATTTGCCCCATCAAAGCGACGCCGTTTTGATGGGTTGAAGGCCAAAACTTCTGCGTATATCGGGGCTATTACGAAGATGGCGTGAATTGCGGAGGTTCAAGCCGTGATTCTTTTTTCTGAAAATCAAGTGAAGCAAAGTTGTTGATTTTTTTAAAACTACCGTTGCAAACTGAAAGAACGCGAGTAGCTAGGATTCTCAAAACTTTAATGTAGCTTGTGAAAAAGCTACAATAGAAAAGTCACAAAAGATAGAAAAATAACAAACAACGGAAGACTTAATACTAAAGCATGAAATTAATCACAAAAAATTTACCAAACAATCTACAAGTCTATACTTGTAGATCTAGCCTCATGGCAAAAAGATTTCACTAAAAAGGATGAATCGTTTTACAAAAAACTATGTGAAATCACAAAAATATTCTCACAAGATAATGAATCTTGGAGAACAAAAACCCCACATAAACAAGATAAACAAAAGCGTGGGAAGAAACAAAATCGACTTACTTTAAACAAAAAAGAAGCACAAAAAAATTCGCACTTCAATGTTGCGCCAATGTTGCTTCAATGTTGCAACATCCGGGCACATTCAGATCTGCGGCTGGAATGCTGAAATCGAGGTTGAATTTTACGCACTCTTTTTGATCTGCTCTCAAGTATGTGCCAAGGCGTGTCCCTCGGCCATGTCCAAGCTCCTCCTTATATAATGCTAAGATCTCCTACACACATAAAGGAATCAACTCCAACAATGACAAAGATTAGTATTTAAGGAAAAAATCAACAACTTACCAAACTTATGGGATTTGATTACCAAATATGAAATTGGTCAAGAATCATGGTTAGACTAGGATTTATACAAAGATTTAGTTACCAAATATGTGCACTTAAAATCTAAAAAAAGATTATGCTACCAAAAAATATCAAAACTAAATCTAATAAAAGATTTTGTTACCAAAAATGACTCCTAGACTTTAGGACCAAGAAAACCAAAAATCTTTAGGAAAATTATGTTTCCAAAAATGATAAAACCTTAAGGACCAAGGAAAAACAAAATCTAATTAAATATTTTGTTACCAAAAATAACTAAACTAAATCTAATAAAATATACTAAATCCTAAATTAACATTAACTAATTTAAAAACCTACTTTGACCAAGAAAGGTGAAAACAAGACTAAAATAGGTTATGCCTATTTTACCCTTACAATCTCCCCCTTTGTTGAACCTTTCTGGTCAAATCAAAAGACAAGTGTTTATTCATCACCAATCAAACCATCTAACCTGCATAGGTTAGAAAATCACATCTCCCCCTGAATTTGTGCAAGGAGCACAAATCAGAAATCATCACCATCACAAGAAACACTTGATCTCTCTCCCTATTTGGAAAAGGAAGAGATAAACCATCTTTAAGGAATTCTCAAAATCAAAGATTTTGAAAAACACAAAGAAGTGTTCACCAAGATTTGATCACACCTAGCAAGCGAGCAACTCATATCCAAATTCAAAACCTCTTAGTTTCACACAAAAATTAGACAACCACTAAATATTTTTCAACATGGAGATTTTTTGAAATTGATTTGCACAGTTTATATTAGGACAAAATTTCACCAAGCTAATATCATTGCCAACAATGCATGTCCTAAAATTTTATGCCTAAAAACATGATGACTAAAAGCTAGGCAAAAGAAAAATAAAAAAAATGCAATCACACACAAGTGATAAAGACCAGATCAAAGGATGTAGTTCCTCATGTAGCTGCATTGGGAGATGCATTCGCCAAAATTGTGATTTTATGATCAATATTGCATTATTTTTTTTATTTTTTTATTTTTTGTTTTCTCAACCAGATTTCTCTCCCAAGATCGTAAATTTTTCACAACAAAAATCCATAGGTACTTTATTTCCCTAGGAATATATAGCTCTACTTTATTTCAAGTTATAAAAACATGCCACTTGGAACCTTTCACACTATTTACCAAGGGAAGCAATTTTGCATTTTGATCAACCCATGAAATCCGAAGATTCATAGTCCCAAAAGAAAGGTGCCACAACATTGTTCATAGGTAGCTCTTTTCCGTTAGGTAGCTTTCACACTTTTTCAATTAAAGGGAGTCAATCTACTCAAGATCAACCCATGAGAGCCTAAGTTCCATAGTACCTTGACAAATTGCAGCATCCCAAAAATTTCAAAAGGTAGCTCTTTCCTTTGTGGACTTTAAACATACTGAAGCGGGAGAGAGAGAGAATCATAACAAAAAATCACAATTGATTTTGAATGAAATTCCCAAGCAACCACAAGAGACACATACATGTGAGTCAATTGATCTAGAGTGCCCTCTAAAGACAAAATGCAATCATGCCTAATTTTGATTTTATTTTTTTGTTTTTTTGTTTTTTTTTAATAATTAACTAAGTGTAAAATCATATGACACACAAAACACAAGAGATTTCCAAAGATTGAAAAATCTCTCAAAAACAAGACACTTGGCAAATATATCAGCAAGATGATTTTCGGTCCCAACATGTTCAATGCAAACAATTTACATAATCAACCAAGTCTCTAAAAAAATGGTGTCTTATATTAATGTGATTAGTTCGAGAATAATGAACTGGATTTTTGTGCTAAGCAAAATGCATAGGTGTTATCAAAAAACAAGGTTAACACATCAATGTGAACGCATAATCTTTGATCATTTGAAGCATCCATAAAAGATTTAAGGCTTCTCTCAAAAATATTTTGATAAGCATGCAAATTTTTGAGATTCAACCTTACTTCTTCTCCTTGTATATATGCCATCATGAATATCACCTATTACTTGAGAGATTGGATGGTTTTTTCGAATACGGCTAGGAATGTCATGGCTGCAACCATTCAAATTGACTGATTTTCGAATATACGTGGACTGATTAAAGTTCGGGACTGTTTGAATCGCCAAGTTTACGTCAATGTTGCTCCCATTGTTGCAACATTGGGTGACACATTGGGTGACACATTGTGAAACACATTGGCTGAACTTTCGGAACATGTAGGCTCAATGCGATCATGTGCGATTTACGGTTTCGATCTTTGGTTAGAAGATTTTGGAGGAGATTCATCATGGCATTCATCAATGGTTTCATAGAATCTCTTAGCACCAGGACATATATCAAAGGGTTCACAATATTTGGACTTGCCTTTGTCATTACTACCCTTAGGAACCCACATTTGTTTTAAAATTTTGGGTTGGTGGTTTTGAAAAAATTTTTTCGATAAGACTTCCAATGTATTGCCAATGTTCTTTGCATTGGTGACGGGCGCTTCATACCATTCTCACATCCGAATTTTTCCGAAAAGGCTTGTCTTATTTCATCTTCATACATAGCCTTTTCAAAAACAAAAGGGTTGTATGTGACCAGGCTTATGGCAAAAGTGACAAACAAAATTTTTCTTTCTTGTTCTCGGTTTTTCAAAGAAGGCAGTTTCTTGAAAATTGTGTGTGGGATGTTTTGGTTCAGTAGACATACCTTCACCTTCTTTCATAAACATCTTGGGCCTAAATCCAATACCAGACTTACCAGAATTATCAGAATTCAACATCTCATCCATTTTTTGTTGGCTTGAGTTCCATTTAGCCATGGTTTCATTGGCTAGGATGAGTGATGTGCGCGAACGCATCTCGGGCAAGATTACCCGGCCGTATCAAGTAATAAAGTACGTAAGTACAGTCGATCCCACGAGGAATGCGCGTAATTCTCACTCCAACTAAGTACCGAAATTATGCTAACTAATTATATTTGAGCGAAAAGAAATTAAATTAAAATCTAAAAATATAAACAACCTAAGAAAGCAATTAAAATCTACACTACTGCGAAGGTGGTTTGGCAACAACAAATCAAGATAAAAAAATATAGGAACGCATTATTTCTAGTCTAGCCGGTGTTTTAATTTAATTCTCTTTTTGTTTTTCTTTAACTCAAGTCTTGGTAGTCGGACGCGCTATTTTACTCGCTACGGGCTTTCGCTACGTATAGCAAATCTAGCTATCTCTCAACCTTGCTACGGGCTCATATCATCGCAACACATAACACGGGGGAGAAAATAAGCGCATGTGTAAACAAGCATCCAAAGACTATCTACAGCGATCTCCTTTCGGTCTCACGCCACGCAAACTACTATTGTGATTTTCGGAATAATAGGAAGGGCTTTCGCTTCGTATCCTATCATTCTAGAGATCATCTAATGGTTCGCTACGCCATTAAAAGCATTAAGAAAACACAATAATAACCAAACGCATGGGTAATACTTCGCAAAAAGAAACTCTCTATATTTTTCTACAAGTCATGTTGGTAGCCGAGACCGCTAAAATTGGTTAACTACGGGCTTTCGCCTTATAGTCAACCCTAACCTCCCGACCTCGCGAATGGCTAAGGTGGTTCGATCGCGTGTCAAACCTAATCTCACTTTGGCTATCTGTGTGTCACAAAACACCAACTATTAAATTGATTGGTCCGAAATAAATAGGTAGCTCTCGGATCCTAAATATTTCTAAAATCATTTAATTATTGGCCGATAATTAAAAGCATTAATTTCACAAAATAATAACCAACATGCTTATATACTAAATAAAGAGAGAAATTAAATTAAATCACTACATTTGACATAAAAATTAATTGCATTCCATAAATAATTGAAGAACAAACCAATTCAACAATTACAAAATAATTCAACCCAAGAAACCATAACAAATATCTAAAAATATGAGTAGAAAGAATTGAACCGAAAAGTCGCGAATCCGGGGTTGAAATCTTTTGCAAGTGCGTGCGCCTTGGCCTTGATTTGATGTTCCAAACCTTCAATGGTGATCAAGCATCAAAGATTTGGTGTGATTTTTGTAGAAATGGGGGGTGCCCCATTTAGGGCTTATGCCCGTAAATGGGGCTTGTGTTCTTCGAATTGAAGCCGCCTGAATAAAGAAAATGGAGACAACAAAGGAGGCAGGTCGAGGAGGGTATAATGGAAGAACAGGGAAATAATTGAGGGCAAAAAGGGAAGGGAAAGGACTTGGGTCGCCAGGCAAGCGGGGTAGACGAAGGGGAGGTTGCGGGTCACTCCGGTGAAAACGGGTGAGGAATGAGAGATGAAATGGCCGGAAAGGTGGGGTGATGGGCTGGAGGAATTGATAAGCGGGTCATACCGGATCCATCAAAGAGACGCGGCATTAGTGGAGGAGGCGCGAGTTGACAAGTGGCGCCAGCCGGTGATCGACAACACGCCTGGGCTCTTGAGACAATTGCGGCCGGCCTCCCCGAACTTTCAGAATTGCTCGGTGCCCTCGAGTCTTGAATTTTAGCGCCGCTGCTCCTCCAGGCTTTGCAAAATGATCCTTTGTTAGCTTTTTCACCTCGTTACTATCCGAATGTCTTGGAACCTTGACGGACTTAACGGACTTTGACCAATTAATTCCCAAAACAACTTTTAAGCCCGAATTGCCTCGAACTTCGTGCTAAACACCGTATAAAAACTCGATTATGCTTGGAAACCTACATTAAGCACAAAAACACAAATAATAATATTTCCAAAGCATAATTAACTCAAAAATAACACAAAATTAAAGAAAATTCCTGAAAATTGGTGGAAATCTTGCGCTCATCAATGAGCTTTTCTTTCAGATCTTCAATCTCCACATCTTTCTTACTCATGAGACTCTCCAACCTTGTAAGACACTCCTTTTGTTCTTCATTAGCCTTTTTTAGCAGTTCGTTTGCCTTTCCAAGCACTATAACTTGATGAGCTCTCTTTTCCCAATCCTTATGCGCTCCTTGTACCCTTCCAAAGGTCTCGAATACGTCTCTCCATCATCTTCTGCAATTGTGGAATTAAAAGCGAGAAGAAATCGTTCTTTTACGCTCAATGTTTCTCCCAATGTTGCTCCCGATGTTGCAACATCGGGTGACACATTGGCTGAAACATCTGCATTTTCAGAATCAGAATCACAAACAGCATTCAAGGTGATAAGATCACCTGGATCTTCTCCATCACTATCACTCAAGGTTGCTGAGAAATTCAAACATTTTTTCCTTAAGGTGTTTGCACATTGATTAGCATAATGCCCAAACCCTTGACAAGCCCACATTGAATAGAATCAATATTTTTACTTCTAGATGTAGGTCCGCTTAGCAAAAGGATTGGTAAACGATTTTCGGGGTTTGAAAAAACTTTCTTTGGGAGGAAATTTGCTAGGCTCATTTTTGAAAACTTTTTGGTGATAGAAGATGGAGATGCTTTTGCCCCTTTGCTTTCAAAATACTTTTAAACTTTATTGTTAAAAATCCATTGACTCTTCACCAAAATCGATTCCTCAATCTCCTTATGCAATTCAAGAAATTCGGAGAGAGATATCAACAACGAAGGAAAATCAATACTATCATCGAAGGAGTGTAAGATGACACACCTTTGCCTTTGTTCTTAATTTGCTCATTGAGGTTTAGCTCAAAATTTTGAAGAATACCAGCTAGTCTTTCAAAACTAATTTTGTCAATGTCATGAGCTTCCTCAATAGCACAAATTTTCACATTAAACCTTTCAGGCAAGGTTCGCATCATCTTGCTAACAAGTCGATCATTGGTGATAGGATCACCCAAAGCAAGAGCAGAGTTAGACAAATCAAGTAATCTAGCATAGTAAGACATAATATCTTCATCTTCATTCATCCTTGTGTTTTCAAATTGAGTGGTAAGCAATCTTAACTTAGAAGCACGAACACTGGAAGGTCCTTCACACAAGGTTTGAAGGGCCTCCCAAACATCTTTCGCAGACTCATAGTTGGCTATAACCCTAAAGGTGTTAGCATCAAGAGCTTTGTATATGGCTGACAAGGCTTTAGAATTAAAAGATGCAATGTTTCTATCATTATTAGACCAATCTGCTTCTTTGGTGATCTTTACATCACCATCATCATCAGTAGTTTTGGGAGGAGTCCAACCATTTAGAACAGCAAGCCACGCTCTTTCATCAATTGATTTGATGAAGATACGCATCTTGACTTTCCAAATAGAATAATTTGCACTAGTCAAAATTGGAGGACGAACAACATTCTCATATTGAGAATCCATCACGGCTACAGCCAGAATCTACTCTTAGTGACGTCAAGAGGAGGCTCTGATACCAATTGAAAGAACGCGAGTAGCTAGGATTCTCAAAACTTTAATGTAGCTTGTGAAAAAGCTACAATAGAAAAGTCACAAAAGATAGAAAAAATAACAAACACAGCGGAAGACTTAATACTAAAGCATGAAATTAATCACAAAAAAATTACCAAACAATCTACAAGTCTACACTTGTAGATCTAGCCTCATGGCCAAAAAGATTTCACTAAAAATGATGAATCGTTTTACAAAAAACTATGTGAAATCACAAAAAAAATATTCTCACAAGATAATGAATCTTGGAGAACAAAAACCCCACATAAACAAGATAAACAAAACGTGGGAAGAAACAAAATCAGCTTACTTTAAACAAAAAGGAAGCACAAAAAAAAAATTCCAGCACTTCAATGTTGCTGCCAATGTTGCTTCCAATGTTGCAACATCCGGAAGCACATTCAGAGATCACGACTGAATTTCAAATCGGTTCGAATTTTCTGCACTCTTTTGATCCGCTCCCAATTATGTGCCAAGGCGTGTCCCTCCAGCCATGTCCAAGCTCCTCCTTATATAATGCTAAGATCTCCTACACACATAAAGGAATTCAACTCCAACAATGACAAAGATTAGTATTTAAGGAAAAAATCAACAACTTACCAAACTTATGGGATTTGATTACCAAATATGAAATTGGTCAAGAATCATGGTTAGACTAGGATTTATACAAAGATTTAGTTACCAAATATGTGCACTTAAAATCTAAAAAAAGATTATGCTACCAAAAAATAACTAAACTAAATCTAATAAAATATACTAAATCCTAAATTAACATTAACTAATTTAAAAACCTACTTTGACCAAGAAAGGTGAAAACAAGACTAAAATAGGTTATGCCTATTTTACCCTTACACAAACCATGATTTCATTAAGATTGGGGGGAAAACCCCCATTGTACCTACTCTAAGAGTAGAACGAAGACTTCCCCAAGCCATCACTGGGAAGTGAGATTGAATTATATTTAATGATTAGACAGCTAGATAGATTGTGCACCAACTGCTACATGACAAAATTGTATATGAATTATAATCTAACCTATCTTCCCCAACTGAAATTTGGAGGATTTCCCACCCCCAACCCAACACATGAATGCTTATTCCATTAGGAGGCATGGGCATCTTCAATTATAGTTTGGAAATGCAGAGAGTCGAAGAGTAAAATGGTAGTTAAACCTTGTATTGTAAATCATTAAATTGTTTACTCTCTCGGTGCAAAAAGTCCCGTTTAAAAGCTTTAAAAAAAAAAAAATAATAACACTTTTAATTGTTTTTATACCTTAATTTTTGAAAGTAGATTCTTTAAGTGAAATATTAATGAAACAAATGGAGTATTTTCTTTTCTTATACCAATTTGAGTAAATATTTGATTAAATGTCAGCTCAAATTAAAGGGCATAATTTTGTTTTCCATTTGATCACTACTCTACAAGCTAATGGGCAAGGCACTCACAAAAAGCTCATACCAATTTCAGGAGTAGAAAATTTTGGCGTGTGGGGAATAATGCTTATGCTCACCAGTCACCACACATTCTTTTAAAAAAATGTAACCAAAATTAACAAACCCCACCATCATCTGATAAGTTGTGAACTTGTTACTCTACATTTATAAATATAATCGTTTTTCCACCCTTTGATTATTATTATGCAGATAAATTGACCATATCATAAGTGGGATCATATAATATATAACTACTAAAATACAAAGCTTTGATTTAAGTTAGGTTGGGCAAATATTATTAATAAATACAATTTGAGAAAAAAATTAATATGAAAAAAGGGTTTGTCTGTGGTCTTTACCAACTTAAGTACGTTCAATTATATTCTAAAGAGGTAAATTGGTGTCCACGAGTGTATGGGATGTACCAATACACTATTTGTAGTCAGATACAAATTTGGGAGCATCTTATTATCTCTCTTGATAGGCTATATTCCATTCACATGTCACATATCACATATCACATATGCCCTTTTCAACAAGTTTGGTCCCATGATCTGATCTGATCAAAGTTTCTAAATCAAAAATTGCAGTCCTATTAATTTTGGGTTTAGGGTGGCATCGGCATGGACTCGGTTGATTTAAAATTATTTTTTTTTATTGTTATTAATTCTAAGAGTTCAGTAGTACCATAGTTTTTCTCTATTCCAATGTTAGGCCAACACCTCTATGTGTAGGATAGGTTGCATTACTCCAAGGCAATGGCAAGCCAACAATCTCGTACGATTTTTTTTATTATCATCATACGGCTGTTATTTATTTGGATAAACTCTTTTTATGGGTTTCCTTATATTGTTAGAATTAGGTTTTCTTATAAAACAACTAGGTAATTGACTAGGGCTATTCAGGGGTTGAGATTAAATTATCTTTAAAAATTTAACGGTTGAGATTCACCCTCACATTCACATGTGTGAGTGTAGTTATCTATTTTTAACCCCCTACAATTAATATTATCAGTAGTCACATCATTTCTTACACTTTCCATTTTCCCCTACACAAGGGCATATGTGAATGAAAGGGTGATGTATTCCTGCATCCTGTTATCCCCTAAAAAAAAGATAACCTGATACAGAAAATCAATAGCTCCATAACGGACCAAAAATTCACTGAAGTGACCGAGGCGTATTCAACGCGCTTTTTGACAGCACCCTTTCCGTATTTTTAATTTCGTCTTCCCCTAGACAAGGGATGATGAAATGGAAAGCGTGGTGGCCGCATCCGCACGCCGCATTCCCCTAACCAAGGGAGCGCGGAGCGCGGGGCGCGGGCCGCAACCCGGGGCACCCACATCTATACAAGCCGATGAAGCACAAAAAGAAAACTCAAAATGCCAATGGGATCCCCACTCCCAGCAATAAATAGAGGTGTCGACTTTAGAAAAAGGGATACACAATTTCACGCCGCACACAGTACACACAACGTTGAGTTTACACAGTGAATCGTGAGAAAGAGAGAGTTCCTCTCGTCCTATAAGCCTCAAAGCTCCGTCAAATCTCCTCCAAACTCAAATCCAACCAGTCAAAGTGAACCTTAGCCTTCCAGCTAGGATTCCACCTTATTTCTCCGGTCTAAAAATCCCAAAAAGAGCAGTTTCTCTACCTGAATCCAGAGGTCAAATCCGCAGAAGCAAGCAGTTGCTCTGCCCGATTTCCGCCAAGAAGAAACAAACAACAAAGAAAAACGCAAGCGCTTGCTCGCCCATTTTACGGTTGCTGGCAGCTTTCGGAAGCGCTACCTCGAATCGCAACAAAGAAGACTCCCTCTCCCGGAAGGACAGAACGAGCACAACCTACGCTCTTAAAGGTAAGCCTTTAAGAGATTTTTATATAAAAGTGTTATTTTCATCCGGCCCAATGTAAAAAATATAAGCAGTTATGCTGCCCGGATTTATATATAAAATAACACTAAAAAGAGCCATTATTATGGCCAAATATTTTTAAATGTATTTGTAATTACTGGAAGGAGGCAGCTGCAAGTCTGTAAATAATGTAGATACAAATATATCTGTTTTAATGTTTTATTTTATTTGCTGAATAAATATAATAAAAGCATATTTTAGCAAAAAACTATTTTTGAGATCGAAAGGACGAGTTGAGTGCCTAACACATTCCCAACACGTAACTTAGCCCCCGAACCCCCCCCCCCTTTTTTTTACAAACTCTGATTATCTTTGGTTTTTCTTTATTTCTCCTTAAAATAAAGATGACGACTCTGTTACAGCATTTTGGATCACAGTGAGGCCCGCAACATCCTTTTCTTGTACTATTATGTTTTCCCCTAAATAAGGGACGATGTGAATGAAAATGGTGATACATTTTTTGTATCTTGTTTTCCCCTAAACAAGGGAGGATGAGATACGGAGAAACTCAAAGCACTCATAGCGATCCAAAATAAACCTAAGGTCACAGTGAGGCTCGCAACATCCTTTTTTTTGCACTTTTACGTTTTCGCCTAAAAAAAGGACGATGTGAATGAAAAGGATGATGCATTTTCTGTATCTTGTTTTCCCTTAAACAAGGGAGGATGAGATTCGGAGAAATCCAATGCACTCATAGTGACCTAGGACGATTTTCAAGTCAACGGTGAGGCAAGGCGTGTTCCCACGCGCCTTCACAACATCTTTTTTTTTTTTTTGCACTTTTCCGTTTTCCTCTAAACAAGGGACGATGGGAATGAAAAGGGTAATGTGTTTTCTGTATCTTGTTTTCCCCTAAACAAGGGAGGATGAGATACAGAGAAATCCAAAGCTCTCATAATAGACTAAAGCACACTCGGTGACCGAGGTGTATTCAACGCGCTTTTTGACAACACACTTTCTACACTTTTAATTTCGTCCTCCCCTAAATAAGGGAGAATGGAATGGAAAGCGTGATGTCCTTCCGCACGCTGCGTTCCCTTAAAAAAGATTGTGCGGGGTCTGGGAGCACTCCGGGGCACCCACACAAGTATAAAAAGGTCTAGATAAGCTTTGCATGCCAAGTTTAAGGAAAGATGGGCTATCCTAAACCTATGGAACTTTTATAAACGACCCTCGCGCTAGTTCTGAACTTGTAAATAAATAGTTCACACAACAGGGAAAAATGAAAGAACAAAATATAATAAAAATTGTTTAAGTTATCTCTTACAACATTTGGGTGGGAGGGGGGCATGTCATGTATGATTTGGGACATGCAAACAACTACATATACTCTTTGATAAGTGATGTGCGCGAACGCAACACAGGTAAGATTCCACGATCGTATCAAGTAATGAAGTTTATAAGTACGAGTCGATCCCACGAGGATAGAGCTAGAAATAGATCCTATGTACTAAAATTGGGCACACCTAATTTTATCTAAGCTAACAGAAATTAGATTTAAAATAAAAATAAAATAAACAAATTAAAAGCAAGAAAGTAAACTAAATTAACGCGACAATGAAACGGCGACAACATCAAATCAAGGTTAAAAAGCAGGATTGTGATATTTCTAATCTAACCAATGTTTAATTTAACTCTCTATATTTTTCTTAACTCAAATTTTTGGTAGTCGGGTGCACACTAATATTTGCTACGAGCTTTCGCTACGTATAGCAAACCTAGCTATCACTCATCCTTGTTACGGGCTCATATCATCGCAACACATAACATAGGGGAGAATATAACCGCATGGTAGATCAAGCACCTAATGACTATCGATGGCCTTCGACAATCGGTTTGCTTTAGAGAAATAAACAATTATCACAATTTTCAAAATAATAGGAAGAGTTTTCGCTTCGTATCCTATCATTCTAGGGTTCATTTAATTATTCATGACTTCATTAAAAGCATTAAGCACACAATGATAATGACAAAAAAATGAGTAATACTTCATATAAAGAAAAATTAAATTAAAGCATCACATTCAACATAGATAATAATCACAATCCAAAAATATATTTAGCTCATCATCAAAGTATCAAGATAAATGTAAAGTTTCTCCAAAAATTACAACACTAAAATAAATAAAAAAGTGGAAGAATTAAACCAATTAAAATTGCAATCTTCGGTTGACTTTACTTAATCTTGCTCCCTTGACCCTTGATTTGATACTCCAAGCCTTCAAAATTGATGCATTTTTAATTTGGGTGGAGAGGTGGATAAATGGAATTGGAGAGAGTTTTAGGGCTGCTGCCCTAAAACTGGTGACTGTTTCCAAAAAAAGGCCGGCTGGAATGGATTAAAATGAATGACAAGAGAGGTAGAGGCAAAAAGGGAACATCAAGGGAGTTTTAGGGGCAAAAGAGAGAAGAAAAGGGGGGATGGGTCAAGGCTAGGACATGGGGCTCCAGGGGAAGGGACCGCGGGTTGCCCAGGGGCTATATGGGCTGTAAATGTGAGATGAAATGGGCTAGAAGGGTGGCATGTGGGCCGGTTGGAGCAGGCATGATCCGGATCTGGATGGAGAACACGCGGGTCAAGCACTAAGGAGGCGGGATGATGTGGCGGCTTCTGGTGGCGACATCGCATTAATGAAAGATTCATTAATAGCACCAGCCTCCCTTTGCATATCAGGATGTACTCCGGTGCCCCTAGAATCTTTTGAAAGGGCGCCGCAATCCTTCCCCCTCCAGACTTCTCAGATTAGTCCTCCGTTAGCTTGGTTAGCCTCTGTTAGACCTGCTGTGCTTTGAAATACTTGACGGATTTTAACGGCAAATATCAAAACTCAACATTGAAGCCCGTAATTGCCTCGATTTACACATATTTAGTAATAAAACCTCGAATATTTTTGAGATACCTACATGAAGCACAACATACATAAAAATAGTATCTCAAATGCAATTATTTATTATCTAAAGCTCAAAATCATCAATAAAATTCCGAAAAATAATGAAAATAAAAGGAAAATTACAAGCTTATCAACACCCCCGAACTTAAGCTTTGATCGTCCCGAGCAAAGAGAAATATGGATTGTGGAGAAGCTTGAAAACAAGATGGAATAAAGAAGGCACTCAATCAAGATCTCACATGCATTACCATGAAATAAATCAAACTCAAGATTATAAAAATGTATAACCAAGGTATGATGTGATTTCAATGCTAGCTAACTTTCCTCAAACACTTACTCAAAAACATGAAACACAAGCCCATGACTAAATAGCATTTCTCTAGCTAAGACTAAACGTTCAATGAGATACCAAGCATAAGCCATGAAACCGAAAGAGATATGCTTCACAAGGCACTAACTCATGGCATGACAATGTCAATAGGACTTTTGCAATGCTTGTAATTTTAGGCCAAGGTTGAGCTACAAATGAAGGGAAGGATATCAAGACAAGAGAGCACAAGTGAAGTCTTCAAAATCACACTCAAGTCTATCTTCATGAAAGAACATGCTCCATCATAACTCACAATTTTTCTCAACAACCCCCAAACTTATATATATATATATATATATATATATTTTTTTTTTTTCAAGAACTCGGGGTTGAGAGTACATCAAGCTACCACACAATGATTTTACATCCTAAGACTTCCCTTTTTTGAATGACTTTAGAGCATAAATGGCTCAAAATTTTGGGTTACCCTTTACTTTTGATTTTGTTTTTGTACAAGGGCCCCTATTTACAAGATAAACAACCCCCAACTCATCAACCAAGATTAAAACCACACCACACCAATACATGTAGAACAACATTTCCATGAAGCTCACATTCCCCCCAAAACATAAATTTATAAATTCATTTCACAAAGTGCTCTCTCAAAGGGTTGGATAAAGTGTATAGGCTCGTGGGATAAGTTAATGCGGGTGATAAAAACGAAGACGAATGGGGATCATTGTGTGCTTTTGCACACACCATTCTTTCAATAAGGCTCAAATGGGAATCTAGGGATTTAATGTGAACATGGGTAGGTCGAGATGGCACAAACGAGTCAAACATGTCCTATATCATGCTATTGTCATACTCACAAGCCAAGCTATTCATTAATCTCGAAATCATCTAACGGCATCAAAACTCACAACAAGGTACTCATAACACATGCACAACCAAAGCTAGAGCAAAGCATAAAAATTCATCAAGAGATCCACACATGGGCACTATTTAACATGAATAAGGGAAAGCTAGCACAAAAATCACAAAATATCCTCAACTATGCATGTAATAATCTCAAGACCGAATCCAAGAAAATAATGCACATACAACTCAATGAGCACCAAAGTGATAAGATGAATGATCAAAGCATAGTTAATGGGGTCCAAATCAGCTTGAAATTTTCTAAATATTTTCAAAATTTTCCCAAAAATCAAGGGCAAAAATAAGGCCGACCCCACCCCCAAACTTAGAACCGAACATTGCCCACAATGTTCATGATCATAAAAATGCATATAAAGGGGGGAGAAAAGAGATGAGAAAACTCTCTCAAAGTCGGTTCACTTGAATTCCAAGCCATGAATATTCCACTCCATGAATCTCCGCTAGTCACCTCCAAACTTCGAGAATTGCTCAACCCCTACCTCAAATCAAGCTCAAAATAAATGTATGAGAGCAATTATAATGTAAATAAAATTAAAACAAAGAGAAAATATTTTTTATGTGGGGACTCTATGTACACCTCCCTACAAACCCACAAACTTGGGAGGGCTTCGAAAAACGACTCAAAATACAAGATATATAAATACAAAAGAAATCAAAGAAACCAATTTTTCGCCTACGGAGGCACCGATTCATTTAGAAACGCGCACATGGCATCCCCATAAAATCCATGACCAAGGAAGTGCTTTAATTGAAGTCCTTTAAGCTTGAACACCTCCTTAGTTGCCGACTCCCGAAAAATAGGCCATTTGAACATGTCGGCAATAGGAAATATGACACCCAACTCACTTAAGTGAATGAACTCTTCTTGATGCTCGAGGGGTGGGTGGAAGTAATAAATTTGAGCCTCAATGTTCGGTGGAGTGAAATGAGGGAACTGTTCCTTGAAGGTTTCATTTGGGCCAAAAGAATCATCCTTTTCAAAAATGCTTGAATGTTTTATCTCATTACTAATATACTCTTTAAGGGTGGGAGAACTCGACATAGGGTGGAGAGCATGATTGATCACTTCACACTCACAAGCTTCTATACTTTAATCTTCCACCGCGACATGGATATGAGATTACGGCGCTTCCAAGTGAGGTTGTCCCAAGATACTCGAAATTCCACTCTCATTGGCGAGAGAGAGATCATTGCAAAACTCCATTTCCATAGGGTTTTACTCGGCATTGAGTTGAAGGTCTTCTTGAGGCGATTCATCAAGGGCAATACAAAATTCTCGCATTGTAGCTTCCCAATTGTGAGGAGGGAACTCGGAGTTTTATGGCTTCTATCAACATGGCTACTTGAGCCTTTAGACTTTGAATTGTTTCCTCTTCGGTGAGCAAGTATCTCTCAACTTCCCAAGGGTAATTGTTGCTCACAGAATTTGGATCAAATGGGTGATGATGGGGGTCTTCATGATGATAGTGAGAGGAAGAAGCATAAGAATTCGACTCCATCCCAAATGCACACGGATATGGAAAATGATTTCCATAACAATTCTCGCAAATTAAGCTAGGATGGGGCGGAGTATAATTCATAGCCTCGGTTGACGCCATCTCATTCTCATAAATTCCTGGCATTCCATTCCATGCCCCTTGATCAAAGTCCCAATTGACATTGTTCCAAGCCATCGCTTCAAGTTAGCTACAAAAACACTCACTAAACAAACAAGATCAAATGCAAAAGAATTATAAAAAAAAACTACTCTAAAAAAAACAAAAAGTAACTACAACCAAAATTAAAGCAAATAGAGAAAAAAAAATGCTTAAATTAAAATCAGGCAAGATTGGTATTAATATCAAGATAAATTCTAGAAAACTATCGCTGGCAACGGTGCCAAAAACTTGATGTGCGCGAATGCAACACGGGCAAGATTACCCGGTCGTATCAAGTAATAAAGTTCGTAAGTACGAGTCGATCCCACGAGGATAGAGCTAGAAATAAATCCTAAGTACTAAAATTGGGCACACCTAGTTTTATCTAGCTAACAGAAATTAGATTTAAAATAAAAATAAAATAAACAAATTAAAAGCAAGAAAGTAAACTAAATTAACGCGACAATGAAACGACAACTACATCAAATCAAGGTTAAAAAGTAGGATTGCGATATTTCTAGTCTAACCAATGTTTAATTTAACTCTCTATATTTTTCTTAACTCAAATTTTTGGTAGTCGGGTGCACACTAATATTTGCTATGGGCTTTCGCTACGTATAGCAAACCTAGCTGAAGTGCACCGAAATATCAGGCCCGAACGCATATAAAAGCGCATTCGAAATTTACTTGGAAGATTGGCCTAAGAAGTGGCCCAAGCCCAATCCCATGCTAAAAGCCCATGAGGCCTAACATTATTTCTATAAATAGCAGGCAACCTCACTATGAAAAAGGACAGGTAACTTTTCATTACAGATTTCATTACAATTTCTCTCTTTGATTATATACAAAGATACTGATTCTCACACCTGAGGGTTATCGGGGCCAACCCCACCCACTCACGGTGCTTTATTTTACATGTAAAAACATGCCGATATCCTATCAGGACAACCACCGTCGAACACGACGCCATTTCTGACCAGGACATTAACAAGACAAGATCACCACAATTATTGCGTGATCGCTTTGGTTCCGTTGCCGGGAAACGAAAAACACTACGTTCAAAGGGTGCCGGAATACCACCGAAAACACCGAATATAAAATCCTACTCGCTTTTTTTCTTCCGCCCGATCTCCTCACCCATCTTCATGTCAAACCAATTGCCTCACCACCGCCCTCATCCCCCGGGCGAATCAAAGCTCCACGGTACGCCACCTTCTTAAAATTGCTCCCCAAATCGCCTTTCCCCACCCACTGCTCAAACACCCAACCGCCATATCTCCTCCTCCAAATCAACCACAAAATCGCCATCTCCACAAATCGCCAACCACCGATAACCCTAGCCGCATCCGCTTCTCCGACCAAAGAATCCAACCCAACAAACTTTCTTCATCTATCACGCTTACAGGCTCAATCTTCATTGCAAGTCATCTCATCGGTCCGAGGAAGGCGATGCCGACCATGCAAGAAATTAAAAGAGGCGTGCGCCATGAAGGAAATGCAACCAATATCGACACGAAGAGGCACCATCTTTTCCTCGACCTTAAGGGGGAAACCAACAAAAATCCGCCGGCCTCGATGAAGAGTACCCTGTAAAGAGTCCGTGCAATGGGGAATCGAAACATGAAACCGACAACACCCTTAGGTGCGCATTGTACCGCCTAAAACCGCCGTGAACAGAGCAACCACGCCTCCGCCTTTACCGCCAAAAGTGGCCGAAAACGCCACCGTCCGTCCACTCGCCGGCCTCCTTCCGATCTCTCAGACTTGGCGTGTCATGGGTCTTCCACGAACTGCGTGTTTGTCAGGTGTATTATTTTCCACAACTCAACTGCTCTCCGTTATTTACTCATTCAAACTTAGCCTCGCTTCTCCGACTTGCAGGACATTGGTAACATTGAAACTAATAAATAGACACGCCTAATAAAGTCAAGCTAAGAATAGAATATGACCTTCTTTTCCTTTCCTTATTTAAGTGTAATAATAGAATAAATAACAATGAAAAGAATACATAGGTGATTGTTTGGTCATTCAAACAAGAAAATTAAAATAATATAATAAAAGAGTGTTGACTGTTGACCGACTTATGGAGTAAAAAATCAACTAGAATTAAAATTAATTGTCGAATCGAAATTAATTGTTAAATTGAAATTTATTTATCGAATTAAAATTAATTGCCGAGTGAAATTTATTTGCCGAATTAAAATTAATTGCCGAGTTGAATTTATATGCCGAATTGAAAATAATTGCCGAGCTAAAATTTATATGTCAAATTGAAATTAATCGTGTATTGAAAAATTATCTGTCAATTAAAATAATTGCTTGAATTTATTTGTCGAATCGAATTTATATACCGAAATGAATTTACTTCTGCCGAATCGAATTTATTTGTCGAACTCGAAATTATGTGCCGAGATAAAATTATGAGCGTGTAGCTAAAATTATGAACGCAACTATTTGACGGTATAATACGATAACATGCTCAATCTACATATCATATATTAACACGACACATGTATTCTCTCATGCTTCACACTCAAAAACTTGCATCTTATAAATTCATCGTATCTTCTAATAGCGTGACGTGTCGCCGCAATGATTAATTTACTATTCTCGCACAATAGGCACATATTCAAATAATTTTATCTTATATGATCAATATATTTAGATTATGACAAACATTGTATGTCGAAAATATGAATGACGAAAAACGTGATTTCTCGATATACAAGGATGCTCCTAAAAGTTTCTGTACAAAATACAAACTACATAACTCGGCAACCACGACCAATGAACGCGAGTCGCTCCTCTACAAACTATTATGTTATTAGTTACAAGGTTACGTGCCTATTAATCGGGGCCGACAAGCGGACCCGCAGCTTGCACTCGGGATTATGCTCGCGCCGAAGCCCATATTATTATTATTCACGTGCTCGCAAGACGCCACGCTTGCGCCGCAGTCAGCGCCTTCGATTATGCTTCCGCCCGCCGAGCTCCCTATTATTATTATTCACGTGCCTGCAGACGCCGCCTCCGCAGCTCGCACTAAATTACGCCAGCCTCGCCGAGCTCCATACTATTATTCACGTGTCCGCAGCACGCCACGCTACGCCGCAGCTCGCGCCCCAGATATGTCAGCCTCGCCGAGCCCCCCTATTATTATTATTCACGTGTTCGAAAGACGCCCACGCCGGCCTGCAGCTCGCACTCGATACGCCGCTTACCGAAGCCCATATTATTATTCACGCGCTCTGCACGCCACAGCTCTCGCGCTTGCAGCTCTCGCCATTACGCTGCGAGCTCTGCATTTCGCATTATGCTCGCATTGCCGGCTTCTTATCATTATTATTCACGTGTTTCAGACGCCACGCCAAGGCCGCGCTGCAGCTCGAGCCTCGATTATTATTTCTTGTGTCCGAGCACACTTCACTGCGCCTATGCCTCGAGCCGCTGGATCATATTTCATACATGTGCACGCCGAGCTTACATTATGCTCCCTCGAAGTTTACTCAGCAGCCGAGCTCTACCTTGTCCTCCCGCCGAAGTCTACTCGCGAGTTAGACACCGCGCCTACTCGCGCTATGCTCCCCACTCGAAGTTTACTCGTGGCCGAGCTCTACCTTGTCCTCCCGCCGAGTCTACTCGCTGAGTCAGACACCTGCTACCTGCGCTATGCTCCCCACTCGAGTTTACCTCGTAGCCGAAGCTCTACCTTGTCCTCCCGCTGAAGCTTACTCTCGCGGCCGAGTCAGACACCGCGCTTACCTGCGCTTAGGCCTCGCTCGTAGTTACTTTCTCGACGACGAGCTTCTACGAGTGTTTAGTACGTCATCATGCTTTCATCAAGATTGCTGCCACCAAGATGAGCTTCATATTGTGCTCCGCTTAGCATCGAGTTATTCCTGAACAGCTTCTACGAGTGTTTAGTACGCTCATCATGCTTTCATCAAGATTCATGCTACACTCATGAGTTTCATATTGTGCTTCTTGGCATCACAAGCATTTCAAGACGAGCTTCTACGAGTGTTTGGCACGTTACGCTCCATCGGGCGCCCATTTCAAGACCGCTTTGTCTTGCCATTTCGAGATCGAATTGTCTCGCCAAAACGATCGCATTGTCTCGCCAACGAGGTCGCATTGCCTCGCCAAAACGAGATCGAATTGTCTCACTAAAACGAGATCGTATTGTCTCGCCTAACGAGATCGCATTGTCTCAAGATTCAAAAACACCCTCCTGACGCCGAGAGAGGCTTTAAGCGCCTCATACATATCCTCCTTGAGAGGCCAAAGATAACTAAATACCCATCGTGATCCGCATGAGCATTTCATACACATGCATCATCCTCCATTCATCATTACATAAACATAAAAAACATGCTCCTATTTCCTCTCTCTTAAAGGTCCTCGCCACGCCGAGGATAAATCTTATTATGGCCTTACGGGTCAACTCTTCGAATGTCCTCGCCACGAGGATAAATCTTATTATGGCCTTACGGCTCGATTCTCTGGAAGATCCTCGCCGAGGATAAATCTTATTACGGCCTTACGCTCGATGGAAGATCCTCGCCACGCCGAGGATAAATCTTATTATGGCCATGCTGCTCGATTCTTCTCGGAAGGTCCTCGCCACGCCGAGGATAAATCTTATTATGGCCTTACTGCTCGATTATTTAAAGGTCCTCGCCACGCCGAGGATAAATCTTATTATGGCATTATGGCTCAATCCTCTGAATGTCCTCGCCACGCCGAGGATAAATCTTATTATGGCCTTACGGCTCGATTTATGGAAGATCCTCGCCACGCCGAGGATAAATCTTATTATGGCTTTATAGCTCAAATTCTTCTGGAAGGTCCGCCACGCCGAGGATAAATCTTATTACGGCCACGCTGCCTCGATTCTCATGAAGGTCCTCGCCACGCCGAGGATAAATCTTATTATGGCCTTACGCCCGATTCTATGGAAGGTCCTCGCCACGCCGATGATAAATTTTTATTATGACTTTATGTCAAGACTATATCTTATTTTCATGCCTATACTTGCTCTGGCCGAGTCTCCACTTCGCCAATCAAAGGATCAATTATACACGGGTTCACTCCGCCAAGCTCAAAAGTCGCCTACATAAACTCTCCTCGAAATTCAAAGCAAAATCTCAAAACCCTCAAAGATCACAAAAAGCAATCTTAGTAGATATAATTCTTACCCTCGATGTTAGCCTCGAGGGCTAAGGAGTAGGGGCTACTCAAGTGCACCGAAACATCGTGCCCGAACATAAAAGCGCATTCGAAATTTACTTGGAAGATTGGGCCGGTTAAGGCCCAAGCCCAATCCCATGCTAAAAGCCCACGAGGCCTAACATTATTTCTATAAATAGCGTGCAACCTCACTATGAAAAAGGATGTAACTTTTCATTACTGATTTCATTACAATTTCTTTGATTATATACAAAGATATCGATTCTCA